>JZKD02S1747846.1:102258-113792 GCA_000966675.3 Picea glauca
ATATATATATATATATATATATATATATATATATATATATATATATATATATATATATATATATATATATATATATATATCGATCATATCTCATATGAAGAAAAACAACATCCTAAAACTTGTTTAGAAATTGTTAGTTGCATAATTTTTAGGTTTGGATTCATTAATTGGGCAACCTTAAACATTAAGGCATTCTCTTTGTTGTAGTTGAATAATTTTGTAAGTATTTCATAAATGAGTTTTGTAATAATATTGGGATTTTTGAAATTTTGATAAATATTGCAACTCTAATCTACTTTTTTGTCAACTCTACTCTATTCTTTATTTTTGGGATTTTTAAAATTTTGATAAATATTGTAACTACTTTTATGTCAACTCTAATTTGTGCTTTATTTTTTTTTTCAAGCAATGTTTAATATTAAATTAATTTTAGACCATGGTAGATTTTCTTTCCTCTAATAATCCTTTTTTTATATATATGTATGACACCTATAGAAACGGTTTTACATAGAATGAGGGGTTACTTTGTTTTTCTTAATCAATAAGAGTGGTAAAATAGAAAATTTCACAAAATTCTTGAGGAGACAAGGAATGTATGTGATATCATAAAACCTCAATGGTATGAAATCATGGGTATATATCGTAAATAAAGAGGGCATTAAATATAACTTATACAACACTAAGAGAGGATAAATGTAACTAGAGAAACATCATAGAAGAGATCATTAGAAAGCTACATAAGAAACTGAATAAACAATGTTGACTAAACAATGTTGACTAACTGAGGATTTTTCAAAATTGTCCACTAAACAAGAATACCTTCCTATTATTCATCCTCTTTCTCTTTGGTTGCAAGGCCTGGGAAATCCTTCTCTTGCAACACATTGAGCATAAGTCCCTTTATATAAATTAAATCTTGGTTTTGCTAGAGGAGTTCATTAGAGAGTAGAGTGTGGGTTCTCTTTAGACAGGCTAGGAGATCAATGACTACTTATCATAAATGATTTCGAGTGTCAAGGCCTGAGGCAATGAAGAAATGAATAAACCACAAAATGTCAAGGGTGTTCATGAAAAGAGTCCACTTGCCTCTTGTGTTCATAGGATATTCTATTGGAAATTCAAAGATAGGGGTATCTTCCATTTTCCTAGTTTTTATAGTAGCCTTGGCATCATCATCCAATGTTACTACCTTAGAAAAGGAAGCATCAGAGTAAAAGTGGGTGAAGGTTGATATTTCTTTCTAGTTGTAATCCTTAAAGATAATAGGTATACCAAGGCAATTTTCTTTCTCATCTTCATTGGATTTCTTGTTATTTATCTCAAGAGGAGATTTGTGTTTCCTCAAGTGTCCAATAGACCTGTGAGTGCCTATAACTCTTCTCATACTAGGGGGATTTTGATTTCCCTTCTCATTGTGAATTTAAGAATTGTCTATATTTTGAGCATTTTGTAGATTTGGGTTCTAACATATCAGAATGGGGATGTAACTATCCATTGAGGTAGGAGGTTGCACATGATTAAAGGTAGAAAAAGTCTTGGGATGAATAGGTTATTTAATTAAATGAGAAGATGATAAGAGATAAACGAGGTTGGATGGAGGGAGATAGTATCTTAGAGGTTGCTTCTTTGAGGCCAAATAAATTGAAAATGCAAAATGAAAACCAAAAGTTACTAAGAAAACAAGAGACTCAACTTTAAAAATCATAAACCATATTTTTTCATGATAAAGAACGATCTCGAAATGATCATTGGATGAATAAATCCATTGAAATAACATGCTTAAAGGTTCATACCAGGCTTTCTTTTGGCTACGGAAGGGTGTTTCAGAAACCATCAGAACGACCAAGGTGTGTGATACCATCATTTCCATGTTTGATGAGCGTATAGTAAATTTTAATGCATGTACCTTTTGTGCCAAGGAGCATGGATCATAGGTGTTGTCACTTGGGATGAATTCAACCTATCATGTCACTCTATCTCAGATGGATGTGGGGTTACCCTATTACTTAATGAATTTATTTGAGTTAGGTTTCTTGGAATAAAAAAAACTATAAAATTTATTATGTTTTAATTAATTATTCCTGATGTTGTTACACTTTCTATTCGTGTTTTGATTAGGTCTTCAATTATTCCTTTATATTTAGTTATTTGGATAACATTACCTATAATGCCCTTGGTGAGGAGGGAACATGCACCTCAACCCAACCGGCATAGACGATAGCGAGATGTGGGACTAGGGACTTAGGGTTTCTAGATGAATATGAATGGTGCACCCCACACTCATATAGGAAAAATGTAGGAAGACTTGGGAACATGTTCGACCAAGTGGACACATGTGCCCACTTATGTGAAGATGAGTTACGATGATGTGTCATGGGGAGTGAGGTGAACCAAACATATGGAGTGAGCCGACAGATGATTGGGAACAAATGTATGGGAAGATTAGACCAAGCAAACACATGGCGAACCACACTTAGGAACAATGAGTCATCTTGGGCACACTCCACACTTGGGCATGATGATTTGAGTCATTCAAAAAAACACTTCATGTGTGGAGTTGGATCACCCTCCACCCTAGAGACACGATCTTTGGGGTGACCCTAAACATATATATGAGGCCATAATGACTAAGTGTTATGAGTGTTAACAAATTGTCTATGTATACAAGTGAATTGCGTAAAGTAGGAGTGTGACTTTCTTGTAGCCTAGAACAAAGTATGAGTATGTTTTAGGTGAAGAGGTGTAGTTCAATCTCAATAAGGTTTGGATTGGTCAAGCCAGCAAGTCGAACAATTGCAGTACAACACACGCTAAGGTATGAAAGATAACTGTGATCTGAATATAAGACTTGGGGGTGTGACAATACCAAATATAAAACTTAAAGTTTATTACTTTTCTTAATATTTTTTTTTGTAAAAAAAATAATATTTAAAGAATAACTTAAAGGGGCATGTTTGTGCTCTTATTGGTACACATAGAAATTATACTAAAGGGGCTTGTTTGTGCTCTTATCAGTACACATAACAATTATAGTTAAATTTTCTACTTTGCCTCCATTCTTCTTTATTAGTCCCCACCCTTCGGGCTGGTAGGGACTAATAGTAATCAATTTTCTACCAATCTATTAATCTAGCACTAAAACCAATGCATTTAACCTAAATTTTTTGCTCATTCCTAAATTTGTGGAATTGTATTTCATATTTTATCTTATATTTTTAATTTGACATCTTATTTAGCCTCATATCGAGGCAATATGAGGCAAAGTTAGGATAAACTTCCACATAATTTAATCGGTTTGAATGTAAACTTAGGAACTCAGATTCAAGATAAAGTAATGCTAACTTTCAAGTTATCATTATTTCCATAACATTAAATGTTTTACATGCATATTCCATAGATAATATAAGTTAGGTACATCTCCTCATGGCAACAACTTCACAGGTGTTGCGATCTTCACTAGGTGTTGTGATTTTGAGCTTCACCAGGTGTTGCAACTAATTTCTATAATTTTTCCTGCAATACAACTGATTATTCATGCAAGATCATTCTAATTATTCCTACAAAATTCTTCTTGCAAGATTGAATCTCAATAGCTATGCCTAGATCATCCTGCAAGATCACTCTAATTTTTCTTTCATTTCCTCTAATCCATTGATCCGAAAAGATCTTTTAATGACTATGGTTGAGTTATTATGCATGTGTTGATTAACCAATTAGGAAGATTAATGAAAGAGGAAGAAGATATGAGAATATATCACAGCCATATAAACATGTACATAAATGAAATGAAGCAATAAATAACAACAAATGATAACACCAATGTGATAATGGAGTTCGAAAATCTTGCCTAC
The DNA here is from genome assembly GCA_000966675.3 of Picea glauca. Lineage (NCBI taxonomy): Eukaryota > Viridiplantae > Streptophyta > Pinopsida > Pinales > Pinaceae > Picea > Picea glauca. Next base: position 106,110 of record JZKD02S1747846.1, read on the forward strand.
GTCTCTGAGCCTTTGTCTCAGTGGGTCAGACATTCTTATTTATGTTCAAAGCTGAATAAGTAAATCTTAAAAGTTCCAAAAGGTTACAAAAATGATATGGTCTTGTTGTCCTAAATCTTAAGAACCCAACAAAAGAAATGACACTCAAAATGGATGACCGGAGCTCCCAAAAATGGCCCGCAAAGGTGCGCTCCTCAACAGCTTCCCTACATAAAAATGGCTTTGGCTTGGATTTCCTTTAGCATAAATTTTCTTTGAATCTCCTCCCATGGCCTCAATAAGGCTTGGTTTATATATATCTGAAGTTGGTTATCATCTCCCAACTTCCCCCCAAGATCTGGCCTAAAAAAGGGCCCAATATTCGCCAAAAATCTTCAATAACAGGCATAAAATCACTGAAAATCATTATTCTATAGTGTAAAAACCCACGTGTATAACCAAAAATCAAACATAGCCCAAAGGGGTTGGCTCCATGTTAGGGTCACATGCATAAAGGTGGCCAAGCACCATCCCAAAGGGTTGTGCACTGGCCCCTAGCTTGAATAAACTGGTCACATGGTGCAATTGTATAAGATTGTTCCCTTATGGTGCACCTAACCCATGGTTCTAGCTCTCAATATGTATGGTTGAAGGTGCATAATCTGTGCCCCTTTTGTTGACTTATATAGTGGAGCATGCCCATAGTGATAGTTGTGGTGCCATGGTGTGGATAAATCAGCCGGTTGGGGCTTGGCTCCAGCCCCTTTCCACCCCCAATACACATTACATGAACTTCATATAAAATAAAGTAGGTTATTTAAAACAAGTTCTAATGTGGCACATTGGTTATTGGACCTTTCCAAAGGAATTTCTCTACCAACAAGTCATGGGTTCGAATCCCATTAGCTCCAAAAATTTTAACCAGCCACCAAATGATAGGGTGCCACATGGCATCCCACGTCTGGGCCATGTGGCACCTCTTCATTTGCCCGAAAAGTGCCACTTTTCAACCTCTGAATGGTTATGTCATTTAACCAATCAACCTGCTACTGTGCTACCACATGTCTCAATGCTACTTCAACATGATGACATCATCATGACATCATGTTGATGTCAACATTGGCTTTTTTTAATCTGTTGACCTGTTGACTTTATTTATGTTTGGGAAAACGGTTAGAGTGCAATAACTCTCTCATACTGCATCTATTTGAAGAAGTAAACATATGGTCAGAATCAACGTGAAAAATCGTTCGCAATGGAATTGGTTTCATCTGATTTCAAGAAATTTCATTTTTTAGCCTTTTCTAGACCTGGGGTGCCCCTTGGATCCGATTATGGATAATGCCTCCCCACTAAGGACCTTTTGGTCCCCAAAAGGTTACTAACCAGTCAAATATCTCGAGATAGGCCACCCAGCTTGTCCTCTGTGTCCTGTGCACTTGTCTAATCAAGATCAACTGTAACACAATCATGACAATTGACAGCATATTGTTAGCCATTTGAACTGTGTCACATTTTACTGAAGCCACTATCATCCATGTAGACAACATTACTAATAATATCATCAAAAACATGACTGCAAATGAGTTGATATACTTGTAATATTTTCACAACATGAGCTTGTCTTGAAGCAAACTGTGATTGATTTTCCATTCAACAATCATTTCTTGTTCTTTCTTAAGATCAATTACTTCATTTGAAACAATTATTGGTTTGTTGCTTGCTTGAACTTCCTTCTTTAATTGTTCCTTAGTTTGAAGTATTTTATTTTCCTTAACATGATGAGCATAAACCACATAATCTTGACCTGCTTTGGTTAATTGATATTGATTCTTTGTCTTGTAGAAGATTTATTTACGATCATATAAGTATGGACTATCTAAGACCATTCCACATGAACTTAGTGGCACTACATAACATGTTACCGCGTCCACATACTTAGATGAAATTGCAAATTTGATTGTGCACTGCTTTGTTATGTGAATTTAATGATGATTTCTTATCCATTTAAGTGTGTATGGCTTATGATGTACTTGTTTTTTTAACCCCAATTGCTTAACCAATTATTTGGAAATTAGGTTAGATTGATATCCACTGTTGATTAATGCGTCTATCTTAGTGTGTCGCATGATGACCCTGATGTAAAACAAGTTACTTCTACCATCAATTCCATCACCAATTTTACCTGTCATACAAACCAATGAAACCTTTGATTCATCACCTGAATTCGATCCCAAGCCTGTCGGTTGTGTTGTCATTGCAACTGTTTGTCTCCCTTTATTTTCCTTGAACCACTTTGGCCTCTTCTCTGGATGCAACTGCCAACATCGGTCCTCATCATGCCCCTCTTTCTTGCAATGTTTGCAAGAGGGCTTCTCTTCCTTTCTCGTGACCGCATTTGACTTTTTGTCATTCCACTTCCTCTTTTCCTCTTTCCTTGAATATGATTCCCCTGATACACCTATTTTCCCTGCTTCCATATATGTCGCTTGAAAAGAAACCTCATCAAGGTTAGTGGGTCCAAACATTAATACAATGTTTCTAATATTTGCAAGTAAACCTCCTATATACTTCATAAGGGTTTATTGGGTATGTAGAGGGCCATCTAACATCAATGCCATTTTTCGAAAGCCATCTGTATACTCTTTCACTGTTTGTCCTTTTCTTAGTTTTAAAGCTTTCGATTCAATTAATGTTTTTTATTTATAACCCAAAGGATAGAATTGTTTCCTAAGTGCAGAAATGAAACTTTTCCATGATGGAAATACATTTCCCACTTGTTGCGTTCCATTTTGCAACTTTCTTTTCCACCAGATGAGATTTTTGCCTACAAGTCTCAATGATGCTGACTTGATTTGTCTAGCCTCATCCTTGATCTATTGCACACTACAATAGACCTCCATATGTCTGACCCAATTTTAAAGTTTCTCTACATTAAATTCACCATCATATATGGGTAACTCAAATTTAACATCAAGTTTTAATAATGGCATTTCATTCTTATGTTTATGAACATGTTTCTTTGCATTGGATTTAGAACTTGAACTTGAAGAAGAAGGAGAAGAAGGAGGTGATGATTAAGGTGAAGGAGGAATCTAAGGAGGATCCTCTCCCTCTTCACTTTTTCCCTTTGAAGATTCACCCAGATTTGGTTTCTTCCATTCCAAGTAATCTTCATACAAAACTTTCATCATCTCCGACATGGAAAAGAAAGCTTTTCGAAACTCTTTCTCATCCTAAGAAATTTTCTCCTCCGATGCCATATTCTCGGTGTGAGAAGCTCTCTTTCTCAATCCAATCAATGGATTCTCTTCAACAAGATCGCCTTCACCATGAAGTAGTTTTTCCCTAGTTAACATGCAAAACTCAATTCCAAATGTCAACTAGCTCTGAAACCACTTGAACCGAAAAGTTCTTTTAATGACTATAGTTGAGTTATTATGCATGTGTTGATTAACCAATGAGGAAGATTAATGAAAGAGGAAGAAGATATGAGAATATATCACAACCATATAAACATGTACATAACTGAAATGGACCAATAAAAAAAAACAAACCATAACACCAATGTGATAATGGAGTTCGACAATCTCGCCTATGTCTCTGGGTCTTTGTCTTAGTGGGATAGCCTTTTTTATTTCTGTTCAAAGATCAATAAGTACACCACAATAGTGCCAAAAGGTTACAAAACTGATCTGGTCTTGTTCTCCCAGATTTTAAGAACCCAACAAAAAAAATGGCACTCAAAATGGATTACCCGAGCTCCCAAAAATGGCTTGCAAAGGTCCGCTACTCAACAACTTCCCTGCATAAAAATGGCTTTGGCCTAACTTTCCTTCATCATAACTCTGCTCTAAATCTTCTCCCATGGCCTCAAGAAGGCCTGGTTTATATATATATGTATATATATATATATATATATATATGAATTTGGTTATCATCTCCCAACTTCCTCCCAGGATATGGCCTCCAAAAGGGCCCAATATCCCCTAATATTGGCCAAAAATCTTCAATAACAAGCATAAAATGACTGAAAATCACTATTCTATAGTGTAAAAACCCACTTGTATAACTAAAATTAAAACATAGCCCAAAGGGGCTGGGTGCGCGCTCCATTTTAGGTTCACATGCATAAAAGTGGCCAAGCACCATCCCAAAGGGTTGTGCACTGGCCCCTAGCCTGAATAAACTGGTCACATGGCACAATTGTATAAGATTGCACCCTTAGGGTGCGCCTAACCCATGTTTCTAGCTTCCAATATGTATGGTGGAAGGTGCATAATACGTGCCCCTTTTGTTGACCTCTATAGTGGAGCATACCCATGATAGTGATAGTTGTGGTGCCATGGTGTGGATAAATCCGCAAGTTGGGGCTTGGCCCCAACCCCCTTCCACCCCTAATACACATTACATGCACTTCATATAAAATAAAGTGGGTTATTTAAAACAAGTTCTAATGTGGTGCATTGGTTATTGGACCTTTACCAAGGCATTTCTCTACCAACATGTCATGGGTTCGAATCCCATGAGCCCCAAAACTTTTAACCAACCATCAAATGATAGGGTGCAATGTGGCAGCCCACGTCTGGGCCATGTGGCACCTCTTCATTTTCCCAAAAAGTGCCACTTATCAACATATGAAGGGTTCTGTCATCTACCCAGTCAACCTGCTAATGTGATGCCATGTGTCTCAATGCTACGTCAGCATGATGACATCATCATGATGTCATGCTGACATAAGCATTGAATTTTTTTTGCTTGTAGACCTGTTGACTTTCGACATGTTTGGGAAAACAGTCAGAGTGCGATAACTCTCACATAAAATGTTTGTTTGAGGAAGTAAATATATGGTCGGAATCAACGCGGCGAGCCGGTCGCAATGGAATTGGTTTCATCTGATTCCAAGAAATTTCAGTTTTGATCCTTTTCTGGACCTGGGGTGTCTCCTCGATCCGATTCTAGATCATCCATGGATACATTATGGATGGAGGAACAAGGCACATGAATAATCCTGAAGCATAGGCATAATCTTGAAGCACAAGAAGAAGATGCAATCACAAAAGCTAGCAGAAAGAAGAGTCTCAAAATCATCCTTACCAAAAGATTTTGTTGAAGTCAATGATGATGTGAGAACGTACCACTGGTACTGCTTGTCACCGTTATCTGTCTATATTGGGGTGCTTCACGTCACCTGTGGGATTTAAACGCTCTAAGAAAACCTCTACTCTTTTATATATGTGCTTATGGCCTATGCTTATGGGGCTACGCCTGATAGTATACTTAGCCGCCTTTGCATGGGATAGAGCTTTTCTTTGCTTTGCTTATTCATACTCTTCTTAATGAAATGAACTATAAGAACTACCTTATTTGTCTTCCTTGCTCTGATGCTCGATCTTAGCTTGCGTACTTTCTAAGAACAACTATAATGTTTGAGCATACTTGCCAGCTTGTTGAGTTGCTAAGGGTAAGAAGTTGTGTTTCTTGCTTTAATTCAGACTCAAAGTAAGGTGCTCCTTATGGATTGCTTCCACTCTTATTATCTATCTCATACGATTGATCTTCTAAGACTTCTTTCTTTAAGCTCTTTATGATTCTCATTCTGGCTTGCTGCAATAAATTACCCTTTCTTATGACGATATTGGGTTATGAAGGTGAGTATTCTCAATCTATTGCTTGCCCTTTCGGAAAATTTATTGCACTTGCTTGCCTTACTTATTTCTTTTATTCCCTTCCTTACCTTACTTATTCTATTTCTTTCCTTTGGTACCAGATAAAATCACTATCTTACATTAGCTTTGATTTTATAATAACCAGACACATTCAGTCTTCTTGCATTGATCGCTTCCAATAGTATCCCTGATTGACTTACCTGACTTAATGAATGAGCGCAAATCAATTTGGATCCCGTCTCTACCTTCAGTAACCCCATATTGCGTGTGATGGATATGGGTTCTTCTCTAAGGCGTGATCGTTTGGTCAGACGCCCTTGCACATGCTCACTTGAACTTGCTGACTTATGATCAACTTCATTATTTTTCTGCTTATCATTAGATGCATGAAATAGTTTCCTTTATCAAATACTACCAAATGAAACACGAGGAGTGCCATGGACTTGAGGTCTCTGGGATCCGAATGCAGGCTTTTTTTTCATGAAATCTTTCTGACCAATATATGATTGCGTGGGATCAATCCCAAGATCAACAATGTCACACTTTCTCCAACATGGCTTGCTCGAACATCTGGAAAGTAATTTCGCACATGTCTAGTCTATGCATGGAGGACAACGCGAGGAAAGGAATTACATTAACATGTGTCATTTGAAAAGTCCCTTGGAAGTTTGGAGCTTATGTTTTGTAGTCTCCTGGAGTTCAAACTTCAACAAAAGTTTGTTGTGAGGGGCGAATAGACAGGAAGAAAGGCTCTCTGATAATCTTTGTTTCCGTGCCCAAAATCACGAACTATAAACTATCATGTTCTCCCGTGAATGTTATTGAAGTTTTGCTTCTTCCCTTGAGCACAATATGACACACTCTCATCTACATAGTCGCTCAGTAGAGTAAATTATTTATTATTCATAAAAACATATTTTAATAACCTTCACATAAATTAATTTGAAAATAAATTTAAAAACAATATACACTCACATATAAATTTAATTTGGAGATTCGAAAAGCGTTGACTATGGTCGCAACTCTTAGAATCTGTTCTCACAATTTAACTTAATTTTGCATAAGATAAGAATATAAAAGAGCAACACTGATCATCGCCCTACATTATCATTGATATCTACATTGCTGTAGGATTTGGAATCGCCGCCAGCCAGTCGTATCAGAGATGGATGGCCTATGGAGAGTATGTGGTCCGTTGTTCATAAAGGCGATTTTAATTCCGCTGTATATAGCTCTGTTACTATTTATTTTATCGTTTGTGGAAGCTGCACCTGTGCCATCCTTTGTTTTTATTATCGTCTTAATATTTGTACTGCATAAGTGGTTGGCACCCCGTATGCTATTTGAAGAGGGGGGCGATGAAGAACAAAATATGCAGCCCAGCCAGGCCGACATAAATTACAACACCTTTAAGACAGTTGAGAGAAACATTGAGTACAGCAGCCCACAGATGGTGGAGAGGTGCACTGTTTGTCTCATCGAATTTATAAACGGGGAGCGGGTTGTGTTTCTGTTGCCGTGCTTGCATTATTTTCACTCTCAATGCATTGGCCCCTGGATCCGATCTCATTCTACCTGCCCCGTATGTAGAAGGCCCATACACAGAGCGTCTAAAGATTCGTCGGGAGGAAGTTAGATGTCGGCGACAATTTTCTATGGCTGATTGGCCGATCTTTAACATTATTAAATTAAAATATTAATACATTAATAATACATTAGTAAAACATTATTAAAGTATTAATTTCTTAATAATTACATTATTAAAGTATTAATAAATTAATATCATGATTGATTATGCTTGATCATGACCATGTTTGTTATGGTTGATCATGATTATGGATAACTTTGGTAGACCTTGGTTGACTTGGACAAGAAATGGTTGACAATGGTTGATCATGGTTGTCCTTCACCATGGTTGATTATGGTTGACTATGACCATGTTAACCGAGGTTTATTATGGTTGGCCATGCCCATGGATGACCTTCGTTGACCATTGTGATTTGATTATGGTGGGCCATAATGAAGGGTTTTTGTT
>JZKD02S1747858.1:55798-68799 GCA_000966675.3 Picea glauca
TCCAATTGTAGAGACCCTTTGACTATTTAGGAATAATTATAATGAATACTTCATTTTGGATGATAAAGTCTAATTTATAGAAATAAAAGAGTCTTAGATGGGAACTAATTATTATGATCATTTATTGCTTCACACATATTGACCACAATTATTGAGTTCTTATCTTATTGATGATATTTATATTCATATATAATATAATTTCAAATTGACAACTTATTAATTAATTCATTAATAACCTATACATTAGTAACTAATGTGTTTATTGAACCATAATATTGGATTTGTGTTGGATATGTAGGCATAGCTAGCACATACATATCCCACACGTAGACGATAATAACAAGTGATGTTCCTTATATGCATATTTTTAAAATGTTCACAACTAATCATGCATACAAATAAATAAAGTAAATCAAACTTCAAATAATCCTCATTAAAGAAAGAATAATAATTCAACATTCATCCATCTTTAAAATTGAATTATTATAATTTAAACATGGTAAGAACTATGTGAGGAAACAAGGAATCATAATGTTATGAGGGCCATGTGACCTAACACTAGTGATATATCCACTCATAGTAGAAACATTTTCTAATGAAAACCCATATCATATCTGTCACAAACCTCTCATTCGTCACGACATCAACCTCTCAATCAACTCTGCATCGCAACACGACGACGAACACGACGCATACAACTGCGACAACTACATAATGACCTAAGATGCACATCAAACATCTTTAAGCAATGAACGATAATCAACTGATGAAAAATAAGTTTGACTACCCATCCGTCCTACCCTACAATGGTTAGGACCTCCAGGACACATAAGCAATGCTCAAGCCCAGGTTCCCATCGATTTTGACCATTTAAGGTCTCAGGGCTGGCGACTATTCTGAGGAACAAGGAGGCGTCTACATCTTGCCCGACACAAGAAGACCAAAACTAAAATGTGCTAAGTCAACAACATCAATGATGATCCATGCACGATAGTGTTCTATGAATCAGTCACACGTCACATAAATTCCAAGGTGCAAGGGAAATTGATTACTAAATCCATCAAATGACATAAGTTCGTGCTCAAATTCTATTATAAACTTACAATTCGATCATACGTTAGCATCTCCTAAAGGCGCAAGAGTAACCTACTTGATTTTAAAAGCACTAAGAGAGAAATTACACAATCAACCTTGCTTCACATTTAATCATGACACAGTGCAACTATCAAATTAATTCAAGGCGCAAGTAAATTAAGAGCTACATAACCATGAATCCAACATTTCTCCATTCAACTTTAATCATTATACATTCCAATTGGGCATTCAAATTTTATTTGAATCTCAACCTACTAGCCATTAACATTAATTGAGGCATTACTAAAATAAAGTAGCTAGTTGTTATTAAACACTAACTAAAATGAAGTAGATTGTCGTTGATGTTGTAGCATTGGTAACCTATGTCTAATATTGTTTCAATATAAGATTACCTTCCTTCTACATTAACATATACTATCCTGTGTACATATGAAAAAGGGGAGCAACCTTCAAGGGAAAAGTAAATGAAAATTTTTATTTAAAGATAAAGTCCATCTAACTGTCCTCAACATAAACATACGATAGTAGAATAACAATGTAACATGAATCTAAGCAGAAAATAAAAATATGATTATGAAAGAGATGAGATGTAATATCGCTTCCGCCTTATGTTTCTTTATCAAACTAAAATTTACATGAATTTGAACCATGACTTTTGAGATCTCAAATGCTCTTGATTTATGTTCTTTATAGACATGGAGAAAAGAGGTTTCAAAAATTGAGTCGATGCTACTAAAATTTAAGCATGAAGTGGTCTAAGTACTAATTTTGAATAAAATTCATTCACCCAATCTATGACAAACTTAGAATTCCCCAAATAAGTTCTTCCACATTTATCTCAAGAGCCAAATTGAGTAGGAGTTGAGCAACTACGATTTTTTCAAATTGTTGACGTGGATTCTGATATTCATTTTAAAAATAAAAATTTAAAAACTGAAATTGCACGGATTCTAATATTCATTTTAAAATAAAATTTAAAAATTGAAAATGCAGGGATTCTAATATTCATTTTAAAATAAAAATAAAAAATTGAATACACAGGGATTCTAATATTCAAAAATAAAAATTGAAAAATTGAAAACGCAGGGATTCTAATATTCATTTTAAAATAAAAATTAAAAATTGATACGTAGGGATTCTAATATTCAAAAACAAAAATTGAAAAATTGAAAACGCAGGGATTCTAATATTCATTTTAAACTAAAAATTTAAAAACTGAAATTGCAAGAATGGTCTAAAGTGATTCACCCAGAAGAAATTACACGATTCATCTATTAAGTAAGGCCACCACAGGTTACCAATTAATGGAAGAATCATGCCCATTTAGTGGAAATGCATTTGGCCTACCCCCGTTCCAAATCCACTCAGGAGCAAACACCCTCAACCCAATGCGTTTCACCATAAGTGGGGATATGAATTTTTTGTTGTAGCAACATAGTTAGCAAAAGAGGGCAATCTGGGGGTGAATGAATTGGAAAGAACCTGCCCCTTGGTTATGTAATAAGAAACACCAATACCCATTGCAAATATATGAAAGGTTTGGAAATAAATAATAATAAAAAAATTGGTACAGGTAATACAATCCAAATCTAAAATAGATGTTAAGCAAGAAGGTTCATTTAATTGGAGGTAATACGCTACAGTTCAAGGCACCCCTAGAGGTAATATTGCAGTAACAATTGTTGGAGTGAAGAGTAAGGTAATGCACCAGTAACATTGCAGGTAATATGCTACAGTTCAAGGGTCTAGAGGTAATATAAACTCTAACAATAATCAACTCCATGAGGGCAGATACCAGTCGATGGAGCATTGTCCAGAACATAGTTATGTTCTTGAATAAACGCCAAGAATTAAGAGTAAAAGGGTAAAATCCAATTAATAAACGACGTGAAGTACAGGCCCAAGTTTGAACGTTGTCCAGAAATGATTCAGAAAACAAAGGGTAAGGAAAACACGTGGCAAAAGGGAACAATGGATAAATTTCACCATTTATCGATAATTTCTCAAGGTTAATCGATAAAGTGGATGAGCACACAAATCAATTTCACCATTCATGGATAATTTCTCAAGGTTAAATTCTTCATTAAAATGATGAAGACATGGAGTTTAGATGGCCAAAAACAATGAAGAACATGCAGAAACATAATTGCCAGCAAGGGATATTCACATGGTTAAGTTAGTTGTTAAATGATATAGATGCAAGGCTAGAGTGGCCATTAATAAACAACGCAGGATTAATATTTTTCAGCCATCACATAATGAAATCTATAAAGTGTAATTATTTTTTTTTCCCTTCCATTACCGAATTACAACAGCCGAGTTATCATTTTTTATTTTTTTCTTTACAGCAGTGACACATTTATAATCGCCAAAGTAAATAAAGAAAAACACTCAATCCAACAAGATCCCAACACAGATTGAAGTTAAATAACTTTTCATCTCAACATACCACTATAAGAAAAATGCTAACAACAATAAGAGAATACCAGGGCCCTAAGGGTAACTCATCGAAAGGATCACAGGGGTTCTATCAGTCGATGCATAGAAAATAAACAACAAGGAAGCAATCCAAACGTGAAGACCGTACTGAAGGACGCAAGTCAAACAATTAGGCAAGGACATCCACAAAGGTAGATGGCTAAAAGGTTCGCCTTCGCTTCACTGTCCTCGCACAGAAAAGCAGGGCGTTGAGATCCAGTCTTTTAATGCTAAGGTGACGACCGTAGATCAGGCTCCTGGCCGACTGCTCAGGTGAGGAATGGCTCGCTAGAGACAAAATACAAACAATTGCATGGGTCACAGTCAAACCACAGGGCTGTCGAGTCATGCGAGGGCAAAGGCCACGAGAAATCTATCAACCAACAATCAACTAGGTTAAGAAAAGGGATCCGCTATAAATCTAAACATCCAATCCATTTACAAATCAATATGTAGATCCAATCATAAGTCCTAATGCATTCTACTTTACAAAATAAAAGAGTGTACCATTGCCTGATCGCCCGCTTCAAATGACGTCCTGCGCTCCGTGCAACTCCCGCTCGTCGACCGTTGAGACCTCATCGGTGCCTCCCAGCCAATGCTAGGGGTACTCTTCTTCCCCCTTAGCCCCCTGAGCCACAAAGGGGCCACACACACTATCCAGATACTTAGTCTAGCTCCCAGCTCGCTTCGCAAGGCCGAGCAACCACTCCTCTCCGAGCTAGATATCCCAACTCCCACAAGTAAATCAGTCAAGTCGATATTTTTGCAATGTAACGTTAAGAAAATAGAAGATGATCCTTCATCCTTCTCCTTCCTTTATTTTATAGAGTTTCGAACTTCCTTTCTTTCCTAAAATCTCATTTAATTAAATTTTTAGAAATAAATTCCTAAAATTTCCTCTTCGTACAAGTGTCCCCCATCCCCTACATTCCTCCATAAATTAATTTTTTTAATTAAGTAATTATCTTTATTTCCCTCACCCACCTAGAGTTACTCCTAGAATCACTCCTAGGTGTCCCTAGATTCCCTTATAGGTTTTAAAGGCTTTCCCTATTATGAAATTGCTAATTCAGTTTAAAATTAGAAAGCTCTTAAATGTAGATTCTTTACTAAGTTGACTTCCCGCTTTTTCCCTTAAGTTCCCCCTTTTCCTTTTTATGTTACCTCCTTTCCCTAGTTTCCTATTTTTTTGATTTTCCCTCTTTCCCCTTTTACTTAGAACTCAAAAAGGCAGGTGTGGAATATAACCCCTTTTTCCCTTTTATCATTAATTTAGTATCTTTTTAAATTATCAAAAGATAAAATAATTAATTCCGTCTTTACTTTTTATATCCACAGATTTTATTTCTTATGAATAATTTAATTTCTTACTCCCTTCATGTTACAAAATTTTATGAAGGCCATAATTATTACTTAAGTGGTTTTTATTATTTTATTTTATTTTATCTATTTTTTTATTATTATTATTATTATTATTTTTTAAAGGTAGACAAAATTTTACCCCTAGCGAAATTTTAAACTTAGAACTTAGATTTTGTATTGGGCGACATTTAATTAGGGAAACTGTTTTAAAATTGCTTAACATGTTATTTGTCTTAGGGCCATCTAGGTTCATCCCTCTATCATCATCAATGCGACGTGCACTTTAGGACGCACTAGGTGCTCCAAGGGTGCCACTTGCCTCATCTGTTCCCTTGCGCGACGTGCCCTTCAGGACGCACTATGTGCTACAAGGGTGCCATTGGCCTCTTGATTGATTGGTAGACATCAATAACCCCTGGAGTCAACACTATGTCAGGTGAACTTGTGGGAGACTAAGGGCTTCTAAGGAATAAGACCCCTGCCTCATTTCTTGCCCCATAGAATCATCATGAGCGACTGTCGCAGTCTTCCCTCACGGCATCATGGGTCCTCTCGAACTAGGTAATCGTTAACTTACAGTTCGAGCCACAGTGAGAGTGCTAGTAGGCTGTGGCAAGGCTGTTTTCCAGACCTCTCCCTCAACATCTCTGGTAGTCGTGTGTGACCCCTTTACTCCATATGTGAGTCTGGTCGGCAAGCTATCGTCAGCCTACATCATCAACAAATCATGTCAGAACATATCCATATCATATCATCTAGTTAGATGCACTAATATCACAGTAAAACAATCAAACCCCAATGGCACACTCCTTGACTCGATCCAGAGGCCAAGGGGTTCCATCGATGCCTCTGCATCCTCAAGGTCCAAAGCCTTGCACACTCAGTAAAACCGAGTCAATAGCACTTGTCTATGTCAATGTAGTAAAACAACATGTCATCTACCCATAAGGCATCATAATCAAAGTCAAATGTTTTAATAGCATAATAATCCAAATCACTTGTGAGCAAGTGTCCTCAAAGAATAAGTTCGCTCAATGCACCAGAGCAGGATGTTACATACACCCCCTCTTGGTCTAAACTTCATCCCGAAGTTTCACAGTATAAATGCCAAAATAAATGTATCATAGTATCATATGTCTATCTATCAAACAAAAATGGAAACTACTGGCGCATATCATATGCATCCTCCCAGGTCGCCGAGCGCGGACTATAATTGTCCCACTAGACCTTGACCTACTCTATCATTCAACATCATAGATTTTGAATGCGATGATCCAAGATGCAGACCAGCTCAGCCATGAGCACTCCCTCATTCGATACTTGTGAGGAAATCATGTCAATAACATGTGTAGGATCACTAATATAATGTCTCAAAACAGATACATGAAAAACATTGTGCATACGCCTCAAGGAATCAGGTAAGGATAGTCGATAGGCCATGGGCCCCTTTCTCTCCACAATCTCGAAGGGTCCCATAAACCTAGGAGAGAGTTTAGCTCCCTTCCCAAACTTGATCGAACTCTTATGCGGTTTAACCCGCAAGAAGACTTGATCGCCGACCTCGTAACTATGGTCGACACGGTGTGCATCGGCATAACTCTTCTGTCGATCCTATGCTTCTTTAATCCTTTGTATTATTGCTTGAATTTGCTCTTCCATTTCTTGGATCGCTTCTTGTCCCACCAGGACCCTATCCTCAAGCCAATCCCAACTCAAGGGCGTCTGACACAGTCGCCCATAAAGAAAATCGAAAGGCACCATCTTAATGGTGCTCTGGTAACTATTGTTGTAAGTGAACTCCACTAGTGGCAAAAATTCTTCCCAACACTTTTGTTGGTCCATCATGTACATGTGAAACATGTCCTCCAAGGTTTGGTTGGTTTGTTCGGTCTGTCTGTTAGTCTTCAGGTGATACACAATACTAAAGTTAAGTTGGGTTCCTAAGTCCTCTTGGAAAATCGTCCAAAATCATCTGGTAAACACCGATCCTCGATTGGATATAATCCTCTTAGGCATGCCATGCAACCTCACAATCTCACTGATGAAAACTCTAGCTATGTCAGGGGCCTAATACGTCATACGCACAGGAATAAAGTGAGCACTCTTTGTCAGAGTGTCTACTACTATGAAAATTGAGTCATGTCTCCTGGCCATTAGTGGCAATCCAACAATAAAATCCATTGAAATAACCTCCCATTTTGATTCCAGAATGGCATGTGGTTGTAGTAGTCCTACTGGGTGTCTATGTTCAGCCTTTACCTACTGACATTCTAGGCATCTAGCCACATAGTTGACTATGTCGGCCTTCATTCCCTTCCAGAGGAATAAGGGTTTAAGGTCTACCCTCATCTTCGTGACTCTCGGATAAGCCATGTTTACTACTCTATGAGCCTTGCTTAGGATCAACATCCTCAACTCATCATTTGGTGTTACGTAGATCCGACTTTTATACCTTAATAAGCCATCGCTATCAAATGAAAATCCCTCAAATCGTGGTACCATCATTGTGTTTTTTTTGATAAAACCCTCGACCTCTTTGTACCAGTCATCGTCACGCTATAAAGTTAGAATATTTTCATGTATATTTATCTGAAGAGGAAAAACTGAAAAGATGTGTGGTCTCTGACTCAATGCATCTGCCACTCGGTTCACTATTCATTTTATGTAAGTAATATCAAAGTTGTACTCGCTAAGCAATTCCGACCAACGTCGTTGTCGTGCGTTCAGGGCACCTTGTGTAAATATGTGTTGTAGTCCACAATGGTCAATCTTTAGTTAAAATTTTCATCCAACAAGGTAGTGTCTCCAAACCTTCAAGGCAAATACAATGGCGAATAACTCCAAATCGTGCGTCACGTAGTTCTCCTCATACCTTCTCATTTTCCTCAAAATGTAATCGATCACTCATCCGTCTTGCATCAAGACTCCTCCTAAACCTTCCTTCGATGTGTCAGTGCATACCAAGAAGTCCGCATCCATGTCAGGGACCTTTAGTATCGGTGTTGTTGTCAACAATTCCTTGAGCCTCCGAAATGATTCCGTGCATTTCTCGATCCAAATAAATTTCTTGTTTTTCTTCAGCAATTCTATGATCGGATTTGCTATCTTCGAAAACCCTTCTACGAACCATCAATAGTATCCTACTAAACCCATGAAGCTACACACTTCAATGACATTTTTCGATGCATGCCATTCCATAATAGCCTTGACCTTGGCTAGATCCACGACGATGCTTTCACCGGAGATGACATGCCCTAAGTAGTGAATCTTCGATTGATAAAATGAGCATTTGGACAACTTCCCATACAATTTGTGCTCTCACAAACACTGTAGTACCAAGCTCAAGTGCTCGTCATGCTCCTCCATCATACGAGAGTAAATCAAAATATCATCAATGAACACTTGAATGAACTTGTCCAAGTACTCGCGGAACACCCCGTTCATCAAACTCATAAATACCCTTGGGGCGTTTGTCAATCCAAACGGTAAAACAATAAACTCATAATGTCCAAACCTCATCTTAAAGGTGGTCTTAGGTATGTCATCCACCTTGATCTGTAACTGGTGATACCCTGATCACAAATCGATCTTGGAGAATACTGTCGCACCCTTCATTTGATCGAACAGGTCATCAATTCTCGGAAATGGATACTGATTCTTGATCGTGGCCTTGTTCTGTTGATGGTAGTTAATTCAAAGCCTCCATGATCCATCCTTCTTTCATATGAAAATAACAGGTGCACCCCGCGGTGACACACTAGGATGTATCAGTCCCAAGTCCAGCAACTCCTTCAGTTGTATTTTCAACTATTGTAACTCCAGGGTCGACATCCAATAAGGTGTTCTTACTATCGATTCAGTCCCCGATTTTAGGTCTATAGTAAACTCCAACTCCCTCTCCAGCGACATCCCTAGTAACTCTTTCGAAAACATGTCCGCAAACTCTCTCACCACCGGAAGGTGTTCTAGACCTTTCGCTACTCCCTTCTCGTTTAACGCAAGGATCTCATAAAGCTTGCACCCCTTGTGCATGCTCTTTTCAAGCTGCAAGGAAGAGATGAACCTCGGGGAAACTCCCTGGTTCCATCGTATAATCACACATCTTTGTCCCTCGTCATCAACCAATATCAACCATTTTTTCTTACAGTTTAGTATCGCCTCATGTGATTCCAACCATTCCATACCAATCACGATGTCATAAGATCCTAGGATTGTGACATATAGGTTGGCCCTTGTGAAAAACTCTCCAAGGTTAAGGCCACAGCCCGTAACCTTTCCTCCAACCTTTTGTTTGGCTCCCAAAGCCATCTCTATGAAGCTAAACTCATCCTATTCAACTGCCTTTACCTTAATCCTTTTTAGCACTGCACCAGAAATGAAACTCTTAGTAGCACCAAGATCTATCAAAATACTAAGGGTTTGGTCAGCAATGGTACCTGTCATCTCGAGCATAGTCCACTGATGCTCTGTCTGGCATTTATTCACCGCTGCATGAATCCGATGGGCCTTTCCCATATCTCCCACGGTAGTGGGTCTCGTTGATCCAGACTCTCTGGTCCTCTTCACAGGGCAGTTGCACTGGTAGTGTGGCTCCCCACACATTTAACACCCCTTCTTTGGCCCAGTAGTCCTGGTACCCAAAGTTGAAGATGACGGCCCAGTGGCCTGGAATCCCGGTCTATTCTACTAAACAAGCCTAAACTGTTGCTGCTGCGGTCGACGCTATTATTGATGTTGTGGTCCCCGATAAGGTGTCCGCTACTGAGGCAGCGGTTACCGAGGTTTAGTGAAAGTGGATCCCCTCTGGAAGCCATGATATCTAGGCGTATGTCTGGCTGGTGTTTGATGCTGTTATGCTCCAGATGACACCTGCCCTACTAGTCTCGCTAGAGTCCTGGTTGAACCGCCACTGATAAGCTCCTCCTCTGCTATGAGGGCCTTTTGAACGACATCATGCACGGTTTGAGGCATCAAAATCATAACCTTGGCATGTAGGTTTTCACTAAGGCCGAACACGAACCTGTTGACCTTAAGTTTCTCTGTGTTAAGGTGCGAAGCATACCGGAGCAGCTCCATAAAATGGGCCTCGTACTCGAGCACCATACGACCTCCCTGTCATAAGGCGTTGAACTCATTGAGCTGATGCTCAATGAATTCCTCTGAAAGATACCTCTCTCAGAACCATTCCTCGAACAGTTCCCATGACACGTCTTCGACAGCCATGTTTAGCTACGGTAGGAGCATCTTCCACTATAGAAGAGAGCTCCCCTTCAGTTGAAATACCGCCATGCAGACCTTCATGTTCACAGTGAACGCTACCCATACCGACCAGAGCGTGCGATGGAACCTCAGTGGGTGATGGCACCCTAGCCTCCTCTCTGTCCAAAACACTAATCAATGCCTCGGACATGCGCTGAAAAGATCTCATCATTCCGACCACATTGACAATTGCTATCTTCTATTGTCCGAGAACTTGCTTGTCTCCCTGGGGGTTAGACCCCTCTGGTGTGGATGCTATTGGAGGCGTCACGCCTCCTCACCTAGCACCCCGTCATCTGCCACTGTGGCATCCTCTAACCATGATTACTTGCATACACACAAGTCAACTCAATCAACAATAGGATATTAAATCATATCAATGAAAGTTGTAACGATCCCAAGTCACGAGTTGAACCTGCTCTGATACCATATGTAACAAAGCTCTCGTTCGTCATGACATCAACCTCTCAATCAAGTGCGGATTTTTTTTTTTGTGTGTGTGCGTGTGTACAAGGGTAATATAGACATTATACTTTACGTCACAACACGATGACGAACATGGAAGGAAGTCAATATTCCTAAAACTAGCTTTTGAACTCGGTTTGGGCATTACGAGTTCGTTGTAGTACCTTTCAGATTGACCAATGCGCCAACAGTATTTATGAGCCTCATGAACGGTGTATTCTGGAAGTACTTAAACCACTTTGTACAAGTATTTTTAGATGATATCCTCATCTATTCCAAGAATGAAAGAGAACATGAGGAACACTTGCGAGTGGTGTTGTCTTGCCTTAGAGAKAACAAATTGTATGGGAAGTTGTCGAAGTGTTCCTTCTTCTAGAAATAAATTCACTATTTAGGTCATATCATTTTCAGGGAAGGAATATTCGTGGACCCAGAAAAGGTAAAGGCCATTATGGAATGGCCAGTGCCGAAAAATGCTCATGAGGTAAGAAGCTTCATGGGGCTAGTAGGTTATTATCAGAGATTTGTGGAAGGGTTCTCTAAAATAGCGAAACCCATCACCACTTTGCAGCGCAAGGGGGTTAGGTATGAATGAATAGAAGAATGTGATAGTGCATTCATCGAGCTTAAAAGGTTACTAACTAGTGCACCAATTCTACGAGTGTCGGATATGGAAAATGACTTCATAGTCTGCATGGATGCCTTGAAGCAAGGGTTGGGGGCCATGCTAATGCAGGATGGAGGAGTGATAGCTTATGTTTCAAGGAAGTTGAAGAAACACGAGGAACTTTACGCTACTCATGATTTAGAGTTGGCAGCTTTATTTCTAGCTCTGAAACTTTGGAGGCACTATCTAGTAGGGTAAAACTTTGAGCTCAAAATGGACCATCAAAGTTTAAAACATCTCTTCACTCAAAGGGATCTGAATGCCAGGCGAAGGCGATGGAGTGAGTTCATTAGTGAGTACAATTTTGGTATTTCATATATCAAGGGAAAAGAGAATGTGGTCGTGGATGCCTTGAGTAGGAGGCCACGTGTCTTCTCCTTGGTACCCTTAAAATTCAAACTGAGGGAACGTGTGTTGACGCAACTCCATGGAGACAATTGGTACTTAAAGGTTATTTCAAACCTCTAGAGTGGGAGGCAATTATATCCAAAGTATGAAGGATATAGTCTAGAAGTAGATGGACTATTAAGATATCAAGGAAGGATGTACATCCCCGAAAGTGGGGATATTCGAAGCATCATACTGAAGGAAGCCCATAGAGCACTTTATTGTGCACATCCGGATGTGAAGAAAATATACGCAAATATGAGGAAGCTATTCTTCTGGGTAGGAATGAAGCACGATGTAGTCCATTTCATCCCCAAGTTCCTAGAGTTTCAACAAGTGAAAGCCGACCACCATCACCCGGCAAGCCTCCTACAACCACATGATGTTCCTATGTCCAAGTGGGAAGTCATTTCCATTGATTTTGTTGTGGGGTTGCCACTCACATCTCATAGACACAATGCCATTCTTGTGATAGCTGATAAGTTAACCAAGAGTGCTCATTTTATTCCCATCAGAGACATTTATGATGTCACTGATGTGGCACGCGTGTTTGTAAGTGAGGTCATCCATTTGCATAGGATACCTAAGAAGATCATTTCAGATAGGGACTCTAGATTCACTTCTAGGTTTTGGACAAGTTTGCAGTCAACGTTGGGGACTCAATTGAACTTAAGTATAGCTTATCATCCTGAAACAGATGGGAAAACTGAGAGAGTAAATCAAGTTATGGAAGACATGCTTAGGATGTATATTATGGATAATCAAACCCATTGGGAGAAGTACCTACCTTTGGTAGAGTTCGCCTACAATAACAGTTTTCATAGCTCCATCAGAATGCCACGCTACGAAGCTCTGTATGGAAGGCTATGCAGAACGTCATTGAGTTGGGAGAGGTTAGAATACCAAGTAAGATTTGGGCCATAATCGATTCAAGAGATGAAGGAACAGGTGATTCATATTAGGCAGAGACTAAAGGAAGCACAGGACTAATCGAAAAGTTATGCAGATGCACACAGGACTGATCGAAGTTATAAAGTGGGAGATTAGGTTTTCATTCGTATCAGGCCTAATAAGAGTACCATTTGGTTCGGGAAGGGGACAAATTTGTCACCTCAATTTATAGGACCATTCAAAATCCAAGAGAAAATTTGACCCATTCCCTATCGTCTCGTACTGCCACCCCACTTGCATAAAACTCATAATGTTTTTCATGTATCTGTTCTATTCCATTATGTTGTTGATGAATCAAATAAACTAAATTGGAAGGAATTGCAGGTATCGGACA
>JZKD02S1747869.1:28662-50710 GCA_000966675.3 Picea glauca
GTTTCTCATATATTGTGCATGGTGTATTGTGGTGTATTGGTGTAACTCTTATACTATTGTTCATTTCTCATTGGATATAATTGAATGGTTTAAGTATAAGTTGAAAAATATTTTTTAAATTGTACTTGATACTGATTCACCCCCCTCTCAGTATCAACATCAACCACTCAATAACTATTTTGGAATCCCCTAAAATCTAAACTGCTGAATTTCCAGGATCTTTGCAATGGAGGGAGATGCCCATGCTCCCACTAATTCTTCTTTGGTATTTGATCCATCACCACAATTGAAAAACCATCTAACAACCGGGCCATATATAAATTTCAAATAACCCCCTGCCGCACAACCTGACCCCCCTGCAGTGGAAGCCCCATAAAAAAAGGCCAACGTGTATCCATTCAATCAGATGACTTGAATCAATCTTAAAGCTTGTGACTTTATGACTGAGGGTTGATTTGTGAGTGTGCCTAAGGTCCTATACACCAGAACCCAAACCAAGGGGGTCTTCCCTTCAAAAAAGGATTTGTTGCGTTCGTTTCAAATGTACCAGCTCAATAGAATTAGTAGTTTTTTTGATGCGACCTTACTTAATAGCCACGATTCCATGCACTCATTGAGATTATGGTTGCACCAGGAGCAAGTAAATTTAAGGAAATGTGAGCAGATAGCCCAGACAGACTTAGTAAATTTGTAGTGAATAAACAAATGAGTAATATCTTCATCGAATTCTCTACATAAAATGCAAAAGCCCGATCCCACCCAACCTTTTTTCTACAAGACGTCCCATGATAAGATCCTATTTTTTGATGCCATCCAGAAGAAAAGGATGATTTTTAATTGTAAACGCCATTTCTAGACTTTGACCTTCCAGCCACTCCAAATCGGTAACCCATGAATTGTTAGAATGGCATTGTAAAAATTCTTAACAGTCATCCTTTCGGATGTGTCTCCACCGGTCCAGATCATCAGGTCCCTGGAATCTTCCTGGAGAGTAATCCCCGCCCCACTCAATGCCATCGTGTAATTATCCCATTCATTAACAAGTTCACATGTCAGATCCATATCTGTGCTACTCCGCCACACCTCAGCAAAGGTGAAAGGATCTCTTGACAACGATGCTTGAGCAAGCGTAGTGACCCACTTTTGATTTAGTTGAGTTAATAGCTCTTTAGTGAGAAAGGAGGAGTCTCCAATTCCTAGGATCCTGTCGCGGCCAACACTAATCAGATGATTTGTTCCAGGGCACAAACTAAGCCAATGGTTGATGAAGGGGAGAACACGAATGAGACTTGACTAGATCCTCGAAGAAAAGTTCCTAATATGAGACGACCTTCTAATCCAGTTGACTAGTGTGGTGTTATGTAAATATTTGTCCCTAAGGACCTGCTTCCAAATACTAGCCTGAGTTAAAACCCTCCACAATGTAATAGAATTTAGATCCAAGTTGAAATGAGTGAGGTTACAGATGCCCCACCCCCCATTCATTTTAGGCCTAGAGAGGACCTCCCAACTACAGAGGTGAAACCGTTGGTTGTTCGACTGTCCGTTACATAGAAAATGGAACATCATTGTTCTAATTCTATTTAAAACTGAGCGAGGCAAAGCTTCCAATGACATCAAGTAAACAATTTGTCCTTCCAAAACTGTTTTTACCAATATATGTCGCCCTCCAAGTGATAAAAACCTATTGCACCAAGACCCAATTTTATAAGATATATTTGAAATTAGCCATTTATAGTCAGCTGAGCGATGGGTTCCATTCTTAAGGAATTATCCCAGATAGCGGAACCCGAATGAGAAATCGCTAAAATTGTAAGGCAAGAGAGTTTTAAAAAAGTTCAATTCTAAATCCAAGATGCCTTCAAAATGCACTGTGGATTTGTCAATGTTCACCGAGAGGCCCAAGGCTTTGCAAAAAAGGCTGATAATACAGTCTATCACTCTCCATTCTATCAGACTTACCTTGGACAGAATGAGGACATCGTCCACAAACAACAGGTGAAGGTTTTTTATCAATCTGGAGATCCTAATCCCTGTGATAAGTCCTTCCTCCAAACTATGCTTCAGTAATATGCTGAGACCTTCCATCACAAGGGTGAACATAAGGGGAGATAATGGACATCCCTTCTTGACACCCCTGCCGCTTCTGAAAAAATATGTAGCATCCCCATTGACGAGAACAATGAAAGAAGAGGATGTAATGCAAGAAATTATCTATTTATTCATGTGGATCCCCAATTCTATTTTAAGAAGGATCAGTCTAAGAAGCTCCCAGTCAACACAATCGTAATCTTTCCTTAAATCCAACTTTAGAACGATGGATTTCATTTTTTTTTCTTGATACCATGAAGAATTTCATGGGCTGTGCCAATAACATCTTGGATACACCTTCCTTTTAGAAACCCCATCTGTTCATTGGATACTGACCTGGAAAGTAGAGGTATAATGTGATTGACTAAGAGATCCTGCCCTACCAGATCAAAAAAATATATGAAGAACTCGGTTGTCCACCCATCCGGACCCGAGCTCTTTTCCTTTTTGAAGCGAAAGAGAACTGATTTTAGCTCCTCCAGAGTAACTAGTCTAAATAATAACCTTGCCTCTTCATCATCAATCATCTTAGGGTAGTGATCAATTAGTTTACACTACTCCTCTAAATTTGAGAAAGTCGATGCTTTATAGAAAGTTTTAAAATGGAGGACTGCTTCTTTTTTTAATGCATCACTATTATTGACAAGATCACCGTTGTCTCCTTTAATCTCCCAAATATGTTTTCTGACTCTGTTATGATTGGAATAATTATGGAAAAAGGTAGTCTTGCTGTCTCCACTAGCCAACCACAATGCTCTGCTCCGTAATTGCCACTGATCTTCCTCTTGTCTTAAAATGTTATTTCTTTCCAGCTCCAAATGCTGAAGAGATCATTTTTCTCCTTGATTTGTCGGGTCTCCTGCCAGAAGATTAATGATCTCTTTAATATCTGCTTCCAACACTATCATCTTTTCTTTATTTATTTTCACCTTCTTTGTATACCAACATTTTGTATGTATTTTTAAAACTTGAAGTTTCCAAACCAACCGTCTTTGTATGTTCCCTTCAGAAAGAAAGACAGTATCTTGCCACACCTTAATGAAAAGATTTTTAAAATCCATCTCATCGAGCCAGTGAGAATTGAACTTAAAGGGATAAAGATTAAAGTCCGGAGGTAATTCTAGCTGCATAAAATTTGGTCCATGGTCGGAGAGGAACGGGTACTCAACCCCAGACCTGTAGAATCCAATTTCATTTAATAGATCACCTGAGACCAACATCCTATCCAGATGCCTTGATATCGCTTCCTGTCCACTGCGACCATTTCTCCAGGTAGGTACCAACTTTGACGGGTTGATATCAAATAGTTTTTTGGAGAAGAACAGTTCTCTGTAGTAATCATCAATACTCCTATCATGGGCTCCTCCCCATATGAAAGAATGAGGTTGAAATTCCCTTCCAGGATCAAGTTCTTAATGGAAATGATACCATTGTTCTCCATTGAATTCTAGAAACTTTTCCTGGCTGAGCAAGGGCCATAGACATTTAGTAAAGATAAATCCCGATTATGTAAAAAACTCCTACCTGTAACAAGAATTCCACCAACCGTAAGATAAGGAACCGACTCAAATAAGTTAGGATCCCAAGCAACTAAAAAGCCCCCAGAATTACCCACAGAGTTAACGGAACACAAAGCCCAGGACGGTCGGAAAATGTACAAGAAGTCCCTTGCTTTCTGAGAAAAGACCAAGGTTTCTTGAAGAAAAATAATCTCAGTCCGGGTGTGATCCACCAAGCGACAGAAGGAAGCAAATTTGAGGGTGCCTCCAATCCCTCTAACATTCAGGGAGAGAAATAAAATTACTTTTACCTCATTAGATATTTAATTGCTCTAAGAGGACCATTATCATTGGAAGAAGAGTCAATCTTTGTGGTCTTTACAACAACTTGTGACAATTTTTTTCGGCAACTTCATGTTTTTAGAGGGGAGAGTTCTAATCCTATACCCCTTGACCAAGAAAAATATTTCCCTTCCTTCGTCGGCTTGGTATTTGAACTAGTAGCCTCCGAAGATACCTCAAGAGTAAGAGCCATGTTTCCTAGGAATATAGCTTCTTTGTTATCTCTAAGAAAGGAAATCAGAGAGTCGAGAACTGTACTGAGGGAATTATCATCCTCCTTGGGTTCTCTAAAACCAGGCTCTATGAAGGGTTCCACAAAACCAGTAGGAGGGGGCAATGAGAAGAGTCTAGATCCCTCAGCCTAAACACTGGACGATCAGGAAGCTAGGTAGAGTAGGCAGGGCTTTTGGGTAGTATGGTAGTGTAAGAGATAGTAATAGGAGCGGTAGTTTGATCAGAAGGCCTACCCATATCTGAATCTGAAATAGGTGCCAAAGGCGTCCTAAAAGAACCCGAGGGATTGGGACCCCCCTCAGTAGTCCCTTTGACAACCTAAGTAGCATGGGACAACCACCTTGAATTATCCAATGCTTCCTTTTCCCACAGGGTTAAAGAAGAATAGAGAGCAGGGAAGAAAATACTTAACTTACCCGATAAGGAGTCCAATGTCTCCGAAAGAGGTCCTGTCACGGTTGTGCAGTGGGACAATATCTCACCCAAAGAGTTCACTTCCATCATATAATATGGAGGATCTTCCTGTAACATGGTATCTTCTGACTTTTCCTCACACATGTTTCCACTGCATTCCCTCCAGAGATGGCTAGTATAGTGACACTCGCTGCATTTGAAAGGGATACGTTGGTAGTCTAATCTCTGTTTGATTTGACGCCCACGCCACTCAATATCCAGTACTTCCGGGAGACCCTCATGAATATCTACTTCGACAAATATTCTTCCCATTTTCCTTGACGAATTTTGTAGGGAAGAGTTGTCCAAAGTAATGAACCACTCCAAGGAATTCCCTATAGCCTTCATAGCACCCTCATTCCATAAATGAATAGGAAGTTCAGGAAAGAGGTCCCAAATATGCATGAGTTGGAAATGCTCGTCTAGTGGGTCAAAATCCACTCTCCATTGTTTTAACATTAAGTTGCTCCTTCCCAGCACCCCAAATCTATTCAGCAGAAGAGAGGCATCCTTTGGAGTTTGGAAGATGAAGCCCATCCAACCTTTAGTAAGATACAACATCTCCGGTGCATATCCAATAATAGGAACCCAATTTTGTAACACTCAATCCGAGACTGTTCTATCTGCTAAATAGGAGTATGAAAGGCGACCGAACAACCCACACATAGCCAGTCTGCAAGTTTCTTTGAGATGCACATCATCCCCTAAAACCATCCTCTGAAATTTCTTGTTTGGCTTCCACACCCTCTTTCTAACTCCCGACTGATTTATGTTGAACTGAACGTTCCTAGTTCTGCTAGTTGATGCTTCCACTATGTCACCTCTATGAGGGTGAATCTCAGAAGGAGGAGAAGGAGGCTGTTGTAGACGGCTTGAAACAACCTGGGTTCCTTCCCAGAAGAAAAAGTAGGAGGAAAGGAAGGTTTTGAAAAGGAACCAGGTGCAATAGGCAATGAAAGAGCGTCAATGTCATTGAAATGAGGAAACGTATAGGTCAGACGAGAAGGAAAGGTAGATAATACTTCTGCAGAGTCTTCTTGTTTGAATATCCCTTCCCTATGCCACTCTGCCTCGTCTAAAGGGTTCATAAGAGAAGTGACATCTTGGAGAGGTCAACAATCACTTCCATTTCCATAGAGCCAATATGCATCTCAGAAGGAGTTAAATGATAGCCAAACACAAGTCAAAGCAGGGGTAAAGGTCAGGAAGTGGATACAAAGTCCAAGGATCAACAATAAACCTGATAAATCTTAAACAAATAACTAGTCAGTAAGTCAATGGAAACCAAGTGGGACCTTCAGAGTGATTCTAGGAGACAACCATAGGATCAGTTCAGTTACCGAAAAGAGTAAGACAAAAAATCGGTTAAATCAACAAGTTAATACAAAGAACTTACAAAGGAATTAAGGCAAGGCCGATAGGGAGATACAAGGTTCAGAAAAAGGAGGACAAATTCTAAAAACCAACTCCAGCAAGAGACTAAAAGGTTCATTGCATGATTGAATTCAAATTTATGAATGCCTCATCAGTAGTTGCAAAGGTTATGACAAAAATACTGACAAAGGAATTAAGACAAAGCCGAAAGAAAGAAACAGTTCAGTAAAAAAGGAAGGCCAATTCTATAACTCCAGAAACAGGAAGCTTAAGAAAGGTTCACACCCTGACTGCCTTTTATGACATAGTCAACTCGCTAGTAGAGGCTATACCTCCAATGATGAACCATGGTGGTTCCCGCCCAGTTGCAGGTTCAAAAATCACCTTGCTTTCAAGGTTGCGTACGATCCTTTTCAGAGTTTCTCAAGTTCAATTGTCCCTTTATTTTGAATTCACACTTTCTCTCTCCCATCTTAATGTTCCTCCTGTAAAAATGTAGTTAATATAGAATTTAATAGGATGTCCTATTAGTGGCATGCAATCATGGAAATATTATAGAGGTTACCATAATAAGGATTGTGTCGACTCCAGTAATAAGAAGAAGCATGGTGATAAACCATTGACTAAAAAAACGTAAGAAGAAAAAGACTTGTAAATATTGTGAAAACATGACATGTCAAAAAGACTTGTTGGAACAAGATCAATGATTCCTAGGAAAAGGAAAAAAGGTGTGAAGGTGAGGTGTTGATTAATTGACCCATTGAACCTACAAGTTTAACTCCTAGAAGGTGAGGGAGATAACTATAACATTTCAGTAAGTACTTCTCAAGTGTTACACGCTCAAACTTCTAAAAGTGATATTTGTTGTAAATGATTATGCACTTATTGTTGTTGGTTGTGGTAAGAATGAATATCATAATGGTGTGATCACTTACGCTTATCCTGTGCCAACTTTAAGTGTCAATTTGTTGTATGTACCCCAAATAACCTAGACTCACAAGAAGGTTGAATTTTAGCTTGACAAGTTTGTTGGGAACGACATTAACAATGGCTTTGTTGTTGTTGCTAAGGGTGTTATTGACCCTAAAGACAAGTTGTATAAGTAATGAGACTTCCCTAAGAATGATCCATTGTTATTTGTACTCATAGCTAGGGCTTGTTATCCTCCCATGCCTAGGGGTAACTGGAGGAGATCATGTCTCGAGGTCCACAATGGAGAACATGATCTACACCATGATGATGATGATGATCAACATGTCCAAAAATGGTAGCCCAACAACCCCCCTAATTTTCCTCCCAACAAAAATCAACCAAGGTTCATCACATTCAAGCAACCCAGGGTATGAGGCATGGTAGGACAATGTCACCATGAGGTATGGTTAGTCCTTTTTTCATGCAAGGTTTTGCGTTTAATTTATTGGGAATGTGGACAAGGATCATTGGTTGAAGTTATATATTGGATCACTTTCTTAAGAAATTGTCTTGGTTTCCTTGTTTCACCTTGGTGGTCAACTTATATGCCCTAGTCCCGTGTTTTCACTGCCTAGGGAAAGGGTTAATACCGGGGGCCCTCCCAAGGGTAACGTTCTGCTCCCAACCATACTTAACATTTTCCATCATAAAGCCTTTCATATATTCTAAACTTCGGCTATGGCCCATGCTCTCGTGAGAAAGGGGCCAACGACTTGGAGGTAGATTGGAACTGCTATAAAAGAATAAGAAAACGATGCTAAAAAGAAAGTGAACATAACAAATTAGTGTTGATTAATTGGGTTGGTTGTCATTGATGTAAACTCTTGAAGAAAGTCCGGTAGAAAATTTCGGTAGCACATGGTTTGGGTAATGGACCTAAGTTTGTTTGATGGATAATGGTATGAATTTTGATATATTTGAAGGTAAGACTATTCTATATGGATAGTACATGTCATGCCATTTTCGGTGGTATGTGGAATGCCACATAACTCCTCATGGTTAGAGATTTATGTCCATGTGAAGTTGGAGGACCCTCATGAGTCATCAAGAAGCCCCAAAAAGTCAAAGTGTTTGCAAAAGAAATTATTTAAATAATAAAGTTAATGGAGAACTCCCTAAAATAAGGAAAGTGGGATGCTATATGAAAGTATAAATAAGAGGCAAGGCTTTCTCATTTAATTACACTTGAACACATTGAATATCTTTTGTTGTGTAAGGCTTATTGCAAGCACTCATTGATACATCTGAAGTTGCGAAAGTCTGAGGTAGTACGAAGGGTTTACAACGAATACTAAAAAACCCTAATTTGTGAGCCGTATGTAGGCTAACAGTGTATTAGGGTGCGTACATACTGAGGTGTACGCGAGTTGACAATGTATTAGGGTGCGTACATACGCGGGCTGACAGTGTATTAGGGTGCGTACATGTTGGTAAAGCCATGAAAACTTGAAAAGATGAAGATGCATAGGTTCTAGATTCTGATATCAAGCTCCTAGGAAGGTCTACAGTGCTCAGATACATCAGATCTATCCATTGGTTCAAAAGGTATGTCCTTTTTCTATAAATAGTTGGATTTTGTTGTATGCATGAGAAATGGTTATGGAGATTTGAGAATTCTCCGTAGAGAGACTAGTGGCTGGATGGGATCTTATGTATAAGTGAGATCTACAAAAATAAAGTGCTAGTATATTTATCATTGATACTTCTTGTTAAGGCACATCTTGTATTTCTTGACATATGGCTAAGGGTTTTTGTGGTACATGGTTGAGATCTTGTATTTGTGAAGTGGTTGATGTATTGAGAGGATGAATATTAGTAAGGGTTTTATGACTAGATCTTGTGAGGTTTATTATAATTGTTCATGATTACCCACACCTATATGGCACATGAATAGAGATATATATATATGATTTGGGTAAATGTTATGTATGAGGATGCATGCACATGATACAATTACAGTATGGATACAATGACATGTTGCATATCTATGTGAAAGAAGTTGCAGAGGGTCAGAAGTTTTCAGAAAAAGAAAACCCTAGTTTTCAAAAGGTATACACAGGCTGCATAACAGACTGGACGCATACATACACATGCTGTTGTATAGATAGGGCGTGTACATACACATGTTGCAGAACTACATGTAGCGTATCCCTAGTTTAAGAAGGCATACCCATGGTACATAAAATACAAATCACGTACATACGCAGGCTGTTGCACATATAAGACATGTACATACGGAGGTTGTAGAACTACAAGTCGCGTATTTGTTGTATTTTTTTTATACATGTTCAGTTCAGGTACATATTGATTACATGGAAGTTGTACAGGTTGGCTGCAGGTTAGTGGTATAGGTTGATACAATTGTACAATGGTATATATCACAGTGATAGTGTAACAGTGGTTCCATCATTTTAATTCTACTTCAGGGCGGCTGGACGGGGCAAGGACAAGTGATTGTAGCCACCTTCCGGTTATAGCTAGAGAACATAGGGGGTTGTAGCCTCTTTATGGTTGTAGCCATAGAATTGGGGAGTTGGATCTTCCCTCAGGTTGTAGCCTGAGAAACTAGGGGGTTGGAGCCTCATTCCAATTGCAACTGGAAAACAAAGGAAGTTGGTGCTTCCAATGAATGTAATTCTTCAGGACATATAAGAAAAAACATTATGTGGTTTTCTCCCGCTTTGGGTTTCCACGTAAAAACATTGGTGTACTGTGTATGTGTATGATTGTTCATTGTTTATTTACTCTGCAAATATTGGATGATAATGCTACATTGATATAACACTTGCATTATATGGTTAAAAATGATTATATTGCTCTATTACTGATTCACCCCCCCCTCTCAGTAATCCAACAATTGGTATCAGAGAAGGTTTCTTCAGAAATCAATTTAACCACTGAAGGTAGATCATAGAGAGAAACAACATGTATAAAAATGGAATGCCACAGTTTGATGGACAAAAATATGCATTTTGGAGCATAAGGATGAAGACATATATACAGGCACATGGATTTGAAATTTGGCAATCAATTGTAGATGGATACAAAACACCAACTAATGGCAGAAGTGTCCTCAGACACACACTTTTATTAAATAGGAAAATAAATTACATATGATAATTTGCAAGAGTTTACGCCCGAACACCTCAACACTCTTGCAATGAGCTATATATAAGCTAAATGTCCTAACAAACTCTATTTATGGATCACTTATTAAATAAAAAAGTGTCCATTTACAATAAATTCTATCTTAACAATCTTCTAACTATACTCCTAATTTAGAGCCTAAGATACAACACCTTTCTAGAGTCATATCTTTTACAACAATATTCTATTTCTAAATGTCTCCATTTATTAATCAAATATTCTAGATTATTAATTTAATATTCTAAATTAATAATTATTTTATTCTAACTTTTTAAACTATGATATTTGTATTTTGGATCATATAACATTCCACCCTATGATCCAAAGATACATTACAACAGATACCAAGTTCATCCCTGAACTTAGTAAATTTTATTCGGCCCAGAGGTTTTGTGAAAATATCAGAGATCTGATCTTCTGAAGGACAATAAATTGGCTTGATGACATCCTTTGCAATGAGTGATCTATTATGATGATACTTGGTGTCCACATGCTTTTTCTTTGAATGAAAAATTGGATTCTTGGAAAGCTTAATGGCTAACTGGATGTCGATGAATAATTATGTAGCTTCTGTTTGAGAAATGCTCAAGTCCCGCAAAACTCTGCATAACCAAACAATTTCACATGTTGCTTCCTATGCTGAGATGTATTCTGCTTCTACTGAAGAAGTGGCCACTGTAGCTTGTTTCTTACAACTCCAAGACACTGTTTCTAAACCCATGTTCATTAAATAACTTGATGTTGATGCTCGATCATCAATAGTTCCAACAAAATCGACATCTGAAAAACCACCAAGTACAAAATTTTTAGTCTTTTTGTAAAGAAGACCAAAATATTTTGTTCCTTGGATATATCGAACAAATCTTTTGGCTGCATTCCAGTGGTTGTCCCATGGTTGCTGCATAAAGCGTGAAAGAATAATGACTGCATAAGATAGATATGGTCGAGTGTTTGTCAAATAAATCAAGCTGCCAATTAACTGTCTATAAGTAGTGTTGTCTACCATCTCCCCCCCTTCAAATTTTGAAAGTTTCAAGTGTTTCTCCATAGGGGTAAGAGATGGTTCGCAATCCTGCATTCTAAATCACTGAAGAATTTCTGCTGCATATTTACTCTGAGAAATGAAAATATGATGTGGACGTTGGGATACTTCAATTCTAAGATAGTAGTGAAGTAGTCCCAAATCAGTCATCTTAAAACCTGCATGTAACTCCTTTTTCACCTGTGCAATATGATCATCATTGTTTCCCGTAATGATCAAATCATCTACATACATAACAAGAATCACAAGATATGGACCCTGTTGACAGATATACAAAGTATCATCATATTCACTTCGTTGAAAACCAATTTTCCTAAGGTATTCATCCATTTTGGTATACCAAGCTCGGGGAGCTTGATTTAACCCATATAAAGCATTAATTAATTTGCAGACTTTATGTTCCTACCCTTCAATTTCAAAACCTGGTGGTTTTTGCATATATACATCTTCCTGTAAGTCTCTGTTGAGAAAAACACTTTTTTCATCCATTTGATGAACTTTCCAACCTTTTTGAGTGGCCAATGTAAGTGTTAATCATATGGTATTCCACTTAGCTATAGGAGAAAAAATTTCCTCATAATCATAACCTTCCTACTGCGCAAAACCTTTAGCCACAAGTTGTTGGCACATGGGCAGACCTAGGGTTCAACGCTACAACAACGCACCAACAAAACCCTAACTATTGGCCCTTTCGACGACACCTGTGAAGCAGATGAAGTCTCACCCGAGGTAGAGGTAGGGGTGGTTGCAGGACTCAGATGTATGCAACCTTAGCTGGGACATAGATCTGTGATTGTAATACTTAACGAAGCACTCAACAATTAATATTCATCAATATCCAGTTCTTAGTAACAGCGCAGACAAACCCTAATTACAAAGCATCACAGTATCCAACCAGATCTAGCATCTAATAACACTTAGCATGGAAAAAAATACAAGGTCTTAACAGATTCAAGCACTAAGCATATGTATATAAGTCAGATATAACATCCATATACATCATTAAGCACAAATCATTAACATATCTATCTATCCATAGTGAAGCATAAGCACATTAACATATAAACACATCAACACATTGCACAAAGCAGAGCAACACATCATATACGTGGTTCAACCCCACCCTGGGGATACATCCACCAACTCTTCTTCTTTTCTATTATATTTTATTAATTAGTTACATGCACAAATATCAAAACCCTACTCCGCATAAGACATGAGATTTGCACGCACCTCGCCAGATCATCCTTCCCCAAGCTAGGATACAACACTAATCCTTTTACAGTCACTTGCACTTAGCTCTGCAAGCTTCACACAGTATGCACAGAGCACCTACAATCCTTTTATCACATAGATAAATCACTAGCACTTAGCCAATTATCACACAGATAAGCTTATGTGCATATGCGCCTCTCCTTACATTGCCTAGACATCTATTTATACTTTACAAAATAGGCCTAAACATGGGTAAACCCACGAGTCAACATTGCCATACCTGTTACATAATCCCAAATCCCAAAAAGGACCCAAAAAGGGGGTCGAGATCTCGCGATCTCTGCTTCGTCTTGCGCTCCGCCTTCGACAGGCTGTCAAAGTCCCAAAATAGGTCAAACTTGACCAAGGATCTCCCAAAACTTGGTCAAGGGCCAACAGGCCCCCAACACTCATCTATGACTCGTCATGAGTCACTCTGATCTGGGTAGTTCTTATTCAAAATCCTTGAGTGTGGCTTGAGCTGCTTCGACTTGTTGTTGTGCCACAACCTCCTATTCAATGAACTCTTGGATGACTGCATCATTGATAGGTCCCTCCAGGTGCTATTCAGCTGTAGTGAAAACCTGCTCGAGTTCTTCTCCTCGACCTTCGACCTCTGTGAACAATTGGTAAGCCTTATCTTGTACAGGTTGGAGCCACTAAGTTACTTCCATAAATTTTCTCTCGATAGTGTGGATCTACTGCTAGGCGGTGCGTTTCTCTTGGGATCGCTTCATTCTTTCCACAACTAATAGGGGCTTCAATTGCGCATGTATTGTCTCTTCTTGATGCTTTCCTTCCTGGAGCTGTGACTCCAGTTCCTGCAATTCTAGGTTCTTAGTGAGTTTCTCATACATCTGGTCACTGTGATTACTCAGCTTCTTGCATTCCATGGCAAGGGCCTTTATCCTTTCAACTACACTCCGGGTAGTTTCTTCTCTTTGATCCCTTACATCCTGCGGAGTCTCGGGCATTGTGCGGAGATCTAAGTCTGCTATGCATTGTTGTAGCTACTGGATAGCTTCTGTGAGCTGCTCTAATTTCTGCATGACTCATTCCTTTGCCTTTATTTCTAAGATTGTCACAGAGTGAAGTGCTCTGCTGACTGCTTCTTTCACTTCGAGTTGCTCCGCAAGTAAATATTCTTTTTCTTGCTGCATCTGTGCTTTTTCTTCATCGAACTTCACTTGGAGAGCAATCTTTTCCTGTTTTACAGCGTTGCATTATTCTACGAGTACGCATTGCACTTTCTTCAAGGCCTGGGTGGCTTGTTCTGTTTCTTCTTGTGCTCATTGCAGGAGAGCTTCGTCTGTATCAACTCATCTGTGGAGTTGGGCTAGCTCATCTCCCAACTCTGGTTCTCCCGATGGTAGGGGCGTAGTGGATACTGCACGGCTGGACTGAAGGTTCTTCTGTACCCCTCGAAGTTTGACTTGAATTCTATCATACATTTCTTCCTTCTTGGCTTCTTGTTTCTATACTATTTCCAGTGAAGCATCATTCAGGGTTGCTATGATGAAGTCAAAATCATTGGAGGTTAGGATAGTCTGCATCTTGGTCATGGTGTCTTTAGATTTCTTCCGAGAAGAAGGTTTCGGAGGGGGAAACCTTCCTCTTCTTCAAGGGGTCAACCTAGTCTCTGGGTGATGTTTCTTCGCCTGGCTTCTATTCAGCTTCTGCTTCCTCATCACCCCCTCGGTCAAGTTACACTGAAGCAGTCTTTCCTGAGGTGCTACTTAAATTTTGGACCTCCTCAGTCTTCTTGGGTGTATTCTATTATTTATGAGTGTCCTCTGAGCTGTCAATATAAAATATCTCTGTAGGGTTGGCGGGGATAGGGAGGTCAGTAGACCACTCCTTAGTGATCTCCTCAAGGTCTTCTTCTGTAAGTTTATAATATGACTGGAGCTTCTCTTTATGTTCATCTGCTCACACTGTAATGTAGATGAAGTGCCGATCTGTGCTGAACTTCATCAGGGGTCAGAACCTTTGTAAGGTGTTTAGAGTCATGCGAGGCTCAAATTTGATGGCTCTATTTAGTTGGAGGTAATATGTATGAAACACATCATTCAACTGCCACTGTTTGTTCATATCACTTGAATACCAAAGGGTAGTGAACTTTTCAACAAGTGGTTCGAACGGATCTATGTCTGGGAAGGTCACACCTTCTGACATATCCCAGGAAACAAATACAATAAGGATCAGAAGCCAACTAAAATGAAATTCATAACCCTGATCCTGTGCTTCTCGACAGTCTAGTTCCAACTAGTTAACAAGGTACTTTTCCCAGTTCATCTGTAGGCCTTCCGCGCACTTCCCTGCGAGGTCAACGACAAAGCCGATGACCTACGTAGGTCGGTTCTTCATTAATAAATTTCCAGCTATCAATTGACATGCTAGGCACATTGCGCCACTCTGGATGAAATCTACATTGTAGCCTCTTGTTCCCTTCTCAACATCGCCATATGTATCCTTGATCTTTTGTGCTAGCGCACGATCTGTGGCCTTTCCTGGGTAGAAGTCCTACGGGTTGGGTCCTTGCATACTCAGTCCCGTGATCCTGTGGATCAACGTTGGGTCAACTGTAATACGATGGTCTATCCATAAGTATCCGCCATGGTAACACGACAATAACTACTTGACACATGCGTTTACTTCTTGGTGTCATTCGAAGTGTGGGATCTTCATGACATTCAGCAGGGTGGACTACACGAGATTCATCATCCACGACCGAGGGATGATATTTGAATTCTTCCCCTTTGTTATGGTTAGGTACTTGTATGGGGAAAGCATACCATAGATATTGCGATCTCCGAGGTTGAAGTCACTAAACTTCAATGCTGTGATCTTATCCTTCTCTGCTCGAATTGTGCGTATCCCTTTCGGGAGGTATGCAGTGACCATGGTGTAATCAAAATATCTTGGCACATTATCACGATTTACCACGCCAACTAGAGGCATGATGTAATCGAGTAATACGGTTGGAATCAACTTCACATTTGATAGGTCGTCTTTATGCTTAGTTATCTTTTCTGCTGATGGTCGGGATGATCCGGCTCTGAGAGCAGTCGACGAAGAGGCTTGCAGTCCTCTCGTCGATGACACTTGTATACTTGAAGACATCGACATTGCTCATTTAGTCATGAGGTCGATGAGAACTTCTTCGACAACTTTCTCTGCAACGTAGAACTCATTCGACATACACGCTCGAGGTTGGAAATCTCAGGTTTGAGGAGTAACTTAGACATTGCAATGGGATAGAGGACAATAGTGTAATGATCACTTTGTAAAATCAATGAGTCTGTGGGCTCAGATTCATAGTTAGCAAAAGTGTTCTCGGAGCATGGTGCGACGAGATAAATAGATAACTTGGCAGTAGATCTCTTGCAATGGGTGAGAAACCTTCATTAACTCTATTCTGTCCATTACGGAATGATCCAACAGTCTGGTGGTGAACCATAAATGCCTTTTTACCCATTTGGAGGGTTGGCCTAACGGTTATATTGTTCCCAACGACTATATTGCTTCACCCTGGTGAAGTGGCATGTGACGCTATTCTGTTATCCCGACGAAGCTCCAATTTTGCAAATTTTCCCTCTGCGAAGGTCCCTCTGGAACCTTCTGTAACTTTTCGATCTTAGCTCTCTTCTTACTTATTTTTTTGACATTCTTTCTAGTGAGATTCGTCTCGGTATTCCTTTTTCCATTTTGATTCTTATCTGCATTTGACATAGTTACTTCGCGATGTTGAGATTCTTTCCTAAGATTCGAGGGTGATACTTCTTCTTTATCTGGAATAGGTACTTCAATCTTTTGTGGGTCTTCTAGTATTCTTACAACTTTGACATCTAGGTCTCTAGTGTTCAATAGCTTTGATCTATTCTTCTGTTCTTCAATCAAGTGTGCGATCCTTCTAGTCATGAAATCCTTTAACTCTTGCTTCTTCTGCTCTAAGACTTCTTCTTCTTCCTTCCTTCTAGCTTGATCTCTTTCAATCCAAGGTTTCCCTAGTAACATGGTAAATGGGGCGATGTTCTCAATAAATTTAACAATCTTGAAATCCTCCTCTGTCGAAGTCCCATTGGAATTCATAGGTATCTGGGTGAGCTTTCCACTTAGTTTTATCAACTTTCCTTTGAATATTCCTATTCCTCCTAATGAAGGAATCATAGCATGCCTTCCTATAGCTTCCCACATTCTTTCTGTCATGATATTCACCTGTGTTTCCTCATCTACAACACAGTCAATGTCGAAGTCTCCTATTCTTTCTTCAATACATTCTTTTTCTTTGAAGACCTCTCATAAATTGATATGTCGGTGATCCTTCAGGGTTTCTTTCATATGTAGCAATACTTTCTCTGATTCTTTCTGGGGTTTTCCCATAATCTTAGTTTCTTGACTTTGCTCGTGGTCTCCTTGTCTCATATTCATCTTTTCAAGTTGAACAATCATTCTAGGGAAATCCAAAACTTCATGGTCCATATCTTTGCAACAAACACAACTGGGTTTTCTACCACGACATTCCTTAGCCAGATGTCCCAGTCTTCTGCAACTATAACAAAGGGTTAATCCTCTCTTTCTCTTAAAGGATTCCCAACTCTTCCTGTACTGCACGTTAGGATCATAGTAGCTAACCTACAAACATTTATTTCTAGGATCCTACATCCACTTGTTAGTCCAAACATTCTTTCTATGCATGGGTATAACATATCTGTCACTATTCTTATCAGATCTACGCAAGTCAAACCTTATTTCATCTATTAGTGCCCTAGTTTTCAAGCTAGGACATAATCTATCAAACATACCTAGATCCATACTTTAGAAACAAAATTTTTCACTTATCTTACTTCTACAAAGCACAAAGCTTTCAGATCTAGAGCGTTTCACTATTCTTACCTTTATCAGAGCAAAAAGCGTTCAGATCTTACCTCTTTTCTTCAGATTTGACCTCTTTTCTTCAGATCTGACCTCTTTTCTTGGCACAGAGCTTCACAGGTCTAGTGAAATGCTGTGCACCAGGGAAACATATCTACGCACAAAGATTTCATAGTTTCAGGTCAGATCATTGCACAAAGCTTCTTCTTTCTCAGTTCCCAACAATCATAGTTTCAGGTCAGATCTTTTCACAAAGCTTCTTCTTTCTCAGTTCCCAACAATCACAGTTTCAGGTCTCGACAATGGAACCATTTGTTGGCACAGGGGCAAACCCAGG
Organism: Picea glauca; assembly: GCA_000966675.3. NCBI lineage: Eukaryota > Viridiplantae > Streptophyta > Pinopsida > Pinales > Pinaceae > Picea > Picea glauca. Next base: position 46,283 of record JZKD02S1747869.1, read on the forward strand.
GTTCAACACTACAACAACATACCAACAAAACCCTAACTATCGACCCTTTTGGAAACACCTTCAAAGCAAATGAAGTCTCACCGGAGGTAGAGGCAGGGGTGGTTGAAAGACTAAAATGTCTACAACCTTAGCTGGGACACAAATATGTGATTGTAATACTTAATAGAGCACTCAACAATTAACATTAATCAATATCCAGTTCTTAGTAACAACGCAGACAAACCCTAATTACAGAGCATCACAATATCCAACTAGATCTAACATCTAACAACACTTAGCATGACAAAACAGACCAGGTCTTAATAGATTCAGGGACTGAGTATATGTATATAAGTAATATCTAACATCCATATACATCATTAATCACAAAGCATTAACATATCTATCTATCCATAGTGAATCACTAAGCACATTAACATATAATCACATCAACACATTGCACAAAGAAGAGAAACACAACATATACATGGTTCACCCCCACCCTGGGGCTACATCCACCAAATCTTCTTCTCTTCTATTATCTTTTGTTAATTGGTTACATTCACAAAGCTCAAAACCCTACTCCGCATAGGACAGGAGATCTGTGCGCACCTCGCCAGATCCTCCTTCCCCGAGCTAGGATACAACACTAATCCTTCTACAATCACTTGCACTCAGCTCTACAAGCTTCACATAGTATGCACATAGCACTTACAATCCTTTGATCACATAGAGAAATCACTATCACTTAGCCAATTATCACACATATATGCCTATGTGCCTATGCACCTCTCCTTACATTACCTAGACATCTATTTATACTTTACAAAATAGGCCTAAACATGGGTAAACCCATGGGTTGACATCCCCATACCCATTACATAATCCCAAATCCCAAAAAGGACCCAAAAAGGGGGCCAAGATCCCACGATCTCTTCTTCGTCTTGCGATCCACCTTCGACAGGCTGTCAAAGTCCCAAAATAGGTCAAACTTGACCAAGAATCTCCCAAAACTTGGTCAAGGGCCAACACAAGTCTTGCTTTATACTTGTCAATTTCTCCATGTTGGTTGTATTTAATTCTGTAAACCCATTTGCATCCGATGGGTTGAACACTCGGAGGACAATCAACAAGTTTCCAAGTGTTGTTATCAATTACTGCTTGATACTCTTCAATCATAGCCCTATGCCATTCTTTATGTTTTACTGCTTCTTTGTATGTGGCAGGTTCAGTAAAATCATTTGCTATTAAAGAAAATTTTTCTTCATTACTGTGTGATCCCCTTGTTCCCGTTTTATTCTTCTCATCAGGCCTTACATCTTTCAAAAGTTGAACTGCCCATTTTGGTAGTTGATGTTCACTTGTTTGGGGATCTGAATTACCATTATTGTAAATTGGATTAATGTAAATTGATGTTCGTCGATCAATTAAAGATTCTGGAGATGGAGAATCATTGTCAGATGAATTGCTGTTGCTAGGAGATTCTGATGAACTACTGGAAGACCCAGATGATTTTGTTGAAGTAAATGGATTGGATGTATCATCTTCAGATGAAGGAAAGTCAAGTTCACACCAATTATGTGAATTTGGTTGACTTTTCATTTTTTCTTTTCTTTGATTTCCTTTAATTTCTAACTTTTGAAGAAGACTTTCTATTTCTTCAACACTCTTACTTTCAGTTTCATAAAAAACTACATCCCTGCTCAAAATAAATTTGCCATTGGACAAAAGTCGGTACCCTTTCTTCTCATCAGAATACCCAATCATTTTGCATTTTAAGCTTCTTGAGTCAAACTTAGTTCTTTTTTCTTTTGGAACTAAGGCATAACATACTGATCCAAAAACTCTAATATATTTAACTCGAGGTTTGAAACCAAACCATGCTTCATAAGGTGTGATTCGATCCAAAGAAGAAGTTGGAGATCTGTTCCTTAAGTAGATAGTTGTATGGATTTCTTTTGCCCAATATGTAGGACTTAGCTTTTTAAAGGTTAACATGGATCTTGCCATTCCTAACAAAGTGTGATTCATTCTTTCTACAAATCCATTTTTTTGAGGAGTGTAGACATTTGTAAGATTTCTTCTTATCCCATTGTCTATGCAATAAGTTTTGAATTCATGAGAAGTGAATTCCCCTCCATTATCTGTCCTGAGAGTGCCTATCTTTTCTTTAACTTCGTTTTCAACAAGTTGACGAAAAATCTCAAACTTTTCAAATTCTTCTGACTTTTGCTTCAAGAAGTAAACCCAATTCATTCTACTGAAATCATCAATAAAGAGTAAAAAATATTTGCAACCACCTAAAGAAGTTTGTAGTGGTCCAGAAACCTCATTGTGAACTAGTTTCAACCACCTATTTGCACACCATGAACTTGTTGGAAAACTCTCTCGACTTTGTTTTCCATAAATGCATGCTTCAGATTTAGCAGTTTCCTTTTTGAAAGTTGGAAGTCCCTTAACGATCCATTGTTTTTGCAATTGAGAGAGACTTTCAAAGTTGATATGTCCATATCTCACATGCCACAATCTTATAGGTAAAATACTTGTACTTACTTCTCCTGCAAAGTTAGAATGCCTTGGAATAACTATCCCTTTCATCCTTAACGATTTTCCATATTCATAACATGTCATCATTGTTTTCATATTCTGTTTGACTGAGTTAATCTTAACTAATCCATCTTCCATAATCATCTGATGTCCTGCTTGTCAAATCGTGACTAAAGACAACAAATTCTTTTCAAAGGTTGGTACATACCATACATTTGAAATCATTCTTTCTCCAATATCAGGTAAATAAACTTTAACTACACCTTTTCCATAAGGAGTATGTTTGGTATTATCTGCAAGAAAGACAAAATTAAGATGGCATTCTTGAAAATTCCAAAAGAAGTCACGTCTAAAAGTCATGTGTTGAGATGCTCCTGAATCTAAAATCCAAGCATCTTCATAATCACTTTGAAAATTGGTGGAAATCTGTAATGCTGAAGATGAGGTAAAGACATATTCCGAACCATCATCATCTCAATCATTTGCAAGCTGTGTTGTGTTCTAATGAAACTTGGAAATTTTTTCAATGGAAGTTTGATAATCTTCTGCATAATGACCAAATTTGTTACATATTCTACAAAAAATTTGACTTAAATCTCTTCCTCTTCCTGAATTCGGTCCTCTGCCTCTGTTTTGACCTCTATTTGGAGTTTGTCCTCTGCCTTGACTGTTGCCTTGAAAATAGCCTCTTCCTTGACTATTTCCTCTTCCTTGAAAATACCCTTTGCCGTGACTGTTTCCTCTGCCTTGAAAATAACCTCTGCTTTGACTGTTTCTTCTGCCTTGAAAATTGATCCTGTCTCGTATAGTTTCTTCCTATGATATTTGACCCTAAGATATCAACACTAGAAGAAAGAGCAGATCTGAAATCAATAAGCATGGATGAACTACATGGAATCTTCCCAACATATGAAATGAGAACTGAACATGCAAATCCATATATAAAAGAAGCAACCTTCAAAGAATCCAAAAGGTCAAAGCAAAAGGAAAAGAAAAAAGAAAAAGAACGTAACAACAACAATGACGTCTTGAAAGATGATGAAGAAGTGACAAACTTTGTCAAAAGATTGAACAAGGGAACCAACGCCAGTTATTGAGGTAAGCTTCCTTTGATTTGTTTTAATTGTGATGGTATTGGTCATTTTTCTAACAAATGTCCTCATAATAAAAAGAGAAAAGATGAAGGTTACTCAAATACAAAACAAACATATAAAGGTGTTGATTAAGGTTGGTTGTAATTGATGTCAACCCTTGAAGAAAGCCCTGCAACACAAAGGATTGGATAATGGACCCAATATTGTTTGATGTAAATATGACTCATTATTGTCTTGTCATGGTTGATAAGAAGTAAATATGAATGAACTCAAAAGTGGTCCCCTTATGGTGAAATCCCTCACAGGAAGACACTTTACAGAGTAAGAGAACCCATGCTTAATTGTGGAATAATGAGATGAAGGACAATTAATTTGTCAGGTAAACTATCCTATATGGATAGTGCTTGTCATTCCATTTCCAGTATTATGTGGAACACCACATAACTCCTCACAGCTAGAGAGTTATGGCCATGAGAAGTTGGAGACCCCAGGTTTGGGTAATGGACCCAAGTTTGTTTGATGGATAATGGTATGAGTTATGATATATTTTTAGATAATACTATTCTATATGGATAGTACATGTCATTCCATTTCTGTTTGTATGTGTAACGTCACATAACTCCTCACGGTTTGAGAGTTATGGCCTTACGAAGTTGGAGGACCCTCATATGTCATCTAGAAGCCCCAAAATGCCAAAGTAGTCAAAGTGGTTTAAGAGATTTTAAAAGGTAAACAATAAAGTGAAGTAATGAGTGTATTATAATTCAAAGTGAATACAAAATAAATTATTTCAATAATAAATTTAATG
>JZKD02S1747880.1:27262-61915 GCA_000966675.3 Picea glauca
GGTGCACTGCATCATCTCAGTTGAGATAGTCTTAATGGGTGGCTACAATACTCATGTCTTTACAGCCTAGGATTGAGTGAGATATTTGATGACTCTGTATTGAAAATGCTACTATAATTTATTAACGCATTATACCATCATCACTATTTATGAAAGAAATATAATAACCCATTCATTTAACACATCTATATCTATTGAAACAATAAAGAAGTACATGCATTCAATCACATAACACAGTTGTTACCTTGTTTCACCCCCCCCTGGGCTACGTCCACAAAGATTTGGCTCTTAGCTATCTTATTATAGTCATTTTGCCATTACAACGTCGTGCACTTTACAATTCTCCTCCGTCGGGATGAGATCTGTTATGAGGTGGACTAGATCACACCAATCTCCTCAGTCTGTGATCTAACCCTCAAGATCTACCCTCCTCTAGCCTGTCTAGCTCACCATCTTACAAAAGTAGGTCATACAGCAAAATATTACATAAAATTTGATTCACTACAACCATTCTCTCTATAATAACGACTACTCTCTCCAAGTGACCCCCTTATGAAACCTAATTATCTTTATTTATACGTATTTGGCTCTTCAACCTTTACAAAATATTACAAAAACCCTAACACTACCATCATTAGGTATTCCATGCATGCACGTGTGTTGTTCTTCCTTCCAGCTGTCTCTTTCCTCGTGCACACCTTCTTTCCCAAAATCCCCTTTCTTTCCTCTTTGGTCTGCTTCCAACATCCCTCCTTGAGTCACCCAACTATTGGAAGGGCATCCAACCCATGACCCATTTCTGAGGCCGAAAATCTAAATGTCGCACTTTGACCAAGGTACCTAGTGACAAAAATTTAGGACATCTACCCAGGTGGAAATTGTGGGCTACAATTGCACCTTGATCAGATTTTGTGTGGCTATTGGGAAATCTCAATAGATCTTTTAGGATATGCACCCTCTACCCCTCATTATAACTGATCATTTCAACCTTCACTAGTTCCTCTTCTGTTGGCTTCAAACCCCACTATTGAGTGATTTTGGAAGGCCCAGTGCTATTTGAGAGGAAGGACGATACGTCTTTTAGGACATGATCATTGTGGTTTTACTTGTTCCCCCACACAAACAAAATCCACCTATCCACATGTTTCCTTATTTACAGTTGATTTATGTATGATACTCATTTGATTACATGCAATTGTGAGTTGTATTATCTTGTGAAGGTACAAATTATACAAATCTCTTGTTCATTTATTTCTCTCTTGTCACCATTTTCACACATTCACTTTGCTAGTCGGAAACCATAGGTGACCCACAGAATCCTCATCGTTCTAAATGCTTGCAAAATCTTCCTCTTGTTTTAGGAGTTGTCCCTAGTCTTGCTAACTCACCAACTCAACCATCTCACACCCCTATGAGTGCTGCTATTTTGGGATCAGATTTACTTAGTTCCACTTTTCTTGGGTCCAATTCCCAAGGCCATCCATCCACTAGTTCTCCTTTACAAGGAGGTGGGGGGTAAACTTCTTCTCAAGGGATAAGTACAACCCCAATAAATCCCTCTCAATGGACAGACCCACCACCTGCTCACACAATGGATGGAACTAATCCTCCACCAAATATCCCTATGCCATACTTGGCATCCCTTGACATTTATGATTTAACCAAACTCACGAATGATCCCATTTTGCATGATCCCACTTGGCCCAATATGCCTACCAAACTACCTTCAAATATTCCAAAGTTTGAAGGAAAACCATGGGAAGATCCCGCCAACCATGGTATGACCTTTCACTTATGGTGCTCTTCCAACAACATCATGGATGATTCCATCCGCTTACAGTTTTTTCAATGTACTCTCACTGGTTCCTCAGCCAAATGGTATGTGGATGAAAAATCAGGGTCCCATGCGACCTTTGAATCATTGGAAAAAGGTCTTTTTGTCCTTTTTCCAACTACCAGTTCGTCACGATATTGGATTACAAATTCTCTCAGAGTTCAAAAAAAATACTATTATCCATATAGCCAAACACATACATGAATGGCGTCGAGGTCGTAGTTTGTGTAAAGCAGAAACCACCAAAGAACAATGTCTTGTTTGGTTTCTCAAATCACTTGTCTCTATTATTGCCAAGGATGTAGCATCCACTTTTCCTCAAACGAAAGAGGAGTCCATCATCAAGGCCCAACAATTTGACCTCATATATTCTCAATCAGGTTACTTGTACATAGTGTTACCCGATGCACCCATACCCATACCATTTGGACAGAACAAACCTGGAATGTCCCACCTTGTGGATGGATTGATTAGTTCCATGATGCACTACAACCCTTACATCCAACTGCCACCCATTTATGGTTCACCTCCATATCCACAACCATATGGATGGACGTCTTACTACCCTTCTCCCACTCACCAATAGCCATATCTTGTTGTTCCCCCTCCACCAATGGGTGGACCCTCACTGGTACCCATGATGCGTTCAACCTCTCAACCAAGTTCGGGTTCACCTTCTACCTCTACATATAACTTGGGAACTAATGAAAGCGCTTCAACTTCCTATGCGCTCTATGGATCATTTCCACAAAACAATCCATATTTTTCATTTCCTGGTCCTCTATAGTCAATTTCTCCTCCACCTGGACAACCCCATGCCAGTGTTAATTTTTTTCATCCCTCTATCATTCAACAGCTTTAGAATTTTGAATAGTTGAATATGGAAAGTCCATCCCATTAGCTGAATACTTCCAAGAAGAAAGGGAAAAATTGAAACAATAATAACCCAGGACCAGGAAGAAATAACCTCCAACAAAACCATCCCACTGGGGGTAACCAGAATCAGGGCAACCAGAACCACCAAGGGGACAATAATAACAAACGACAAGGGAATAACAATAACAATCTTATGACTAACTTCCCTTGCGCTCTATGTGGTGAGTATGGACATGATACACACCACTGCCCCTAAATTGTTGACTTCAAATGGATGAAAGAATCCATGAACATGCAACACCCTCCAACATCGCCTGCCCCTCAGTAGGCCCCACAACAGTACTTGAAAAAACCACCTTCAGTCGTTTTGAAAAACTCCATTCCACACCAAGGTGTGATGAATACCCAATAGGAGGTTTACCCTGATCCACCCCAAATGGGGAAGTATCAAAACCCAGGTCCCAATCAACCTGGAAATCTGGTCGATTGCAACATCCTCCTTACCAGCGAAGAAGAAATTACTTTTCAAACACGCAGTCACCAGTATGGTGTTCCTCTTGAATCCACCCAAAACACCTAAGAAATGGCTCCAGCTACATCGAAACCACCATTGATGATTCCACACCCTAACACTAAACCAAATCCTTGTATACCCTATATCTCGTTACGAAAGAATGTCCATAACCCTCATGCTATGGAAACACATAACTATAGTCTGGTCAATGACTTAGACCAGTAACCTACAACCATGTCTGTATTGGAAATCCTCAAAACATGTCCAACTCAGCATAAATCCTTTCTTTCCACTTGGGGGCAGTCAACCCGACGGATACTAAACTCATCACCTTTGATCTAGATAGCGGAGAACCAGGCCTCCCCACCTTGGTATCTTTTTAGATACCATTTAAGATCTAGAACATCACAGTACATCGGTGTATCATCGATGAAGGTCCATCCACATGCATCATATCCAAATTCACATGGAAAAATCTTGGCTCACCTGAGCTAGTACCATCTTCCATCACCCTTAGAGCTTATGATGGTTGACCATCATCCCCTGAAGGTATCTTCCAAAATGTCCTCATCGAACTCAGGGGAAACATTATCCTCATTGAAATTGAATTTATCGATGCCCCACTTGATTACAATATATTTTTCATACATAGCTACATGTATGTTATGAAGGAACTTGCCTCTTCTGTGTTTCGAACAATGATGTTCCTCCACAATGGGAAAATCATCACCATCAACCAATTTACACATTATGAGGCTAACCATTCTGCCAACATTGATAACATTCTTCTCGTTGCCCGCACTAGCTCAGATGCTTATTCGGTCATCGACATGGGTCCCGACATTTTCAAGGACCCATCCTTGTTGGGGGCACACCATGGAGTGCCACCCCTCCTACAACCTTCAACACAAGTGTGTGTAGTATCTTCTAATGGAACAGATCCCAGAGCCACTACTCCTCTCATGGAGGCTTCTCCTCACATCGAAGTTCCACTAGCTAAAGAACTATTACCTTAGGAATTCCTTGAGAACCCCATTGCACCACTTTTACCTGATTCCCCCCCCCCCCAAGGGGAAAATCCTAGTTTGGGAAATAATTCGCCAAGCCATTACCCAAATTCCTTTCTTCTACCCCCCACATTGAATCCAATACTTCTAGGTAGCTGCGATCCTTACCCTCCCTAACATGGTGCTTTCCATCCCTGTATGGTATCTTCATAAACCCACAATGGTTCCTCAACCATCTCTCCCTCCTCAGACAGAGGGAATCCACATGAATATCCCAGTATAGGCTCCTGCCACACCACCCTCGCTCTCCCAACTAGCAGAAACACCACACCCACTGGGGGCAGACGAAAGATGAATGAGCCCACAGCTCCACTTCCTCCCCGATCTCAACCTCCTTGCGCATTATGCAAAAGAGAAGGACACCCCACTAACATATGTCCTACTCTTCTCAAGTTATGCAACCTAATCCAGATCCCTAGAGAAACCACATTCCTCGCCACTCCACCAAGTACATCCACTACTACTACGGATTCCTCAACCACACGTAATAAGGGGCTGGGAACCAAATTCGCTTGTGCCATCAGTTTAGAGTATGGCCACTACACTCATCATTTCCCAGCTCTACCTCAGTTTCTCTAAACGTTAACCGCAATATGCCAAACATCTTGGACAGAGCCCTTGTAATGTCCCCGACCATAAACCCCACTGTCGGGAAACGCTACTACGTGGAACAATCTCATACATATAATATGCATTAAATCAAATTATCACATTTAACATAGAGTTACTTCCATCATACAGACTTAAATAGAATTAACAATCATTCATACATGCAGCAGAATACATGAAAATATACAAGCATCACAGACATGCATTTTAATTGAAATTAAACACATAATTATACTTATCTTTGAAACTGGAGTAACTCCACCAACTATGTCCAGACCTTCCACGAACCTCCCATCCTTTGACCGCGCTGCTCATCAATCTTAGCAGTAGGTCACCCCCGAGCTGGGACTAATCTCCATGATGCAAGGGAACCCTAGGCTAGGAAAGGTCCACAGGAAGACACACAGTTTATGAGGAAGGATTCTCTCCCAGGAGCCACTTATGCCCACTTCTCATAGACTCTCATTCCCGACATGCATGTCCCACCCTAGGGGTATACACCTTCACTGTCACACAAGATAGTCCTTCAACTCCTAAACCTCCCTTGCCTTGGGCTTCAACAATAGGTCAGACCAGAATTCTTTGAGCTATGTGGCAACTATAGGACCCCTTCTAGGAGTTATCACTTTCTCTGCGCACTCTCTCAGCTAGAGAAAGTCGCTCACAGGCCTAACAACCTGCCTCTTCAACCAAAACCACCTCCCTCACCTGGAGAGAGTGTTGCACACAGGCCTGACAACCTGCTTCCTTAGCTTCATTCCAGCACAAGGAGGACAACAATAAATCTCATCAAGGAACATATGATGGCAAAAATTCACACTCAGCCAAGGGACAACATGGCCACAACATCCCACAGTTATGACGCCACACAACTTATGTAATACATAGGACAACAACCCAAATGGTTAAGTCACGAACTCAAATTTGCAGTGTGGATAAACCTAGGTTCACATGACACACAGGTCGACCTTTCCCTCCTGATTGGTTTCTCAGATGTGCATGGTTATGTAGAGGTTCAACGCAGAGGTAAAATGGGTTCAGACTGAGGATGCGTCGTCTTCTCAGGAAAACATCACAGGTTGTCCTCACAGTTTGGGTTTTTAGAGTTGCATGAGGTATGTAGAGATTAGACGTAGAGGCACACATGGTTCAGATAGTGGACGAAAGAATGGAGGAAAAACCCCCATCACGACTCAATTCTTGGGTTAAATTGTATGTGCTTGGGCTGACACATGTCTCCCATGAAGTTGCATGCACTCCATCAAGTATGCGTTCCCTTTTCTAGGAACTTAGGATAAAAAAATATACCTCTCACACCCCTTTGGAATAATAATAAATTATAATTCAAGGACTTAAGCCCTCAATCTTAGCCCCTCTTCCAACCTTTCAACCCCCTCTCCCTTACCTAGCCTTGTGGAATCTTAGTCCCCCATCACTCTTTCTTCATGGTCGGTCGACACGCAGCGATGTTTATATTTTATTAATGATCTACATAATTACATATACAAAAATTAGGCTCATGGCCTTTAACACCTAGGCTCTCTGGCCTTAATAACACATAATCCCACCAACTTATATACACTTGGCTCACCAGCCTATAAACATGATTACAATACATAATATAACTGGGGCATTACCGGGGGATATTAAAATCCCCTCCCCTTATTTTTTCACTGTCCTTAGTGCAACTTTTACACAACATCAACAAGATTTTCAAAATATTCAAAAACATGTGGGTATTCTGCCCACATAGCATCCTCATGCTCCCATGTTATGTCCTTAGGATTGTACCAGTTCCAATGGACCTTTACAAGCCCTATGGCTCAATTCCAGAGTGTTTTCTTTTTCGGTCCAATATGCACACCAGATGCACTTGCAAGACACCTTCTTGCTCCACCTGAATCACATTCCAATCGATTACATGATTAGCATCAGGTATATATTTCTTAAGCAATGAAATATGAAACACATTATGTACAATAATGGATGCAGGTAATGCAAGCATATATGCAATGTATATATATGTATATACAGATAATTCTAATAGCATTATAACCTGTATTCAAGATACACAACATACAATAAATAGAGAATTGTACTTATATTTTGATTTGAGAAGACCTTCCATATCAACATAGTCTAAGCCAAGGTACCAAACCTCAGCAGCACTCCAACCAATGGTATCTCATTCCCCACATGCCTGTCCCACCCCAGGAGTGTACAACTTCACTATCACACAGTCCATCGACTGCTACACCTCCGTTTCCTTGGGCTTCAACAACAGGCCGGACCGGAAGTCTCAGAGCATCATGGCTCGAGGAGTTCCAACTTCCTTCAGAGGTCTCCAATCAACATCTTCCCGAGCTACTCTTTGTAGTCAACATTATAACTTTTATCAATATGATCTCATCTGCATCACCCACATGTAGTTATCATGAGAAAACATAAAAGAATTCATTTAGGAACTCCAATTAGTTCAAAAAGGAATTCATCTTTTTCCCCAAAACATGAAATTCCATTTCATAATTCATCTTGGTTGTTTCCATATTAAGATTGCAAACTTCCTTGTGGTTTTCCACAAGCACCAAATTGCATACCATTTTGCCTATAGGGCTTCATCTTGCATACTGCCAACAATTGTCAATATTTGTTGTACATCATAATTCAATTGAAATATGTACAAAATCTTATGCAGTGATCTTAGAATTTCCTACACCTATCAATTCATTCACAATCACCCAACATTTTAATGAAATAGAATGACTCGTCATTCTATGCATATGCATGTTCACAGTAATATCTGTAAGTTCATTACTTCTTTTTTTGAATAAGAAAATTTCATGTAGTCATTGCTCATGTGACTACTTGACTTGCAAATTTCCTGTTGCAATGTCTAAGACCTCCCTGAAATGTCCTCAACTTCATGATTTAACCACATTTTAGCTGTTAGTAACAATTATTTCCATGCAATAATATATATGAATGTACTTACAAAACATATTCAACCATTTCATTTAGTATACAATTCTATCACTTACTATGCATGAGTGCAATTCTCAATGCATTCTTATTCAGTGCACCATGTATTGAATTACATAGTGCTCTTTATCTCAGTCATGTATCTCACCATCCATGAGTTGGAATTATGGCCAATGTGTTGACACATTCTCCACAAACTTCCTATTGTCTTCCCAATTAATTGTATGCCTTCCTTTTCGACCTAGACACTACACCAGTAATATAATTATGTGGTGTTCATTAGTGTTATAAAAAAGGTTGCAGTCCAAGTTTTATTTAAAGGTAGTAAGATTTTAGTACCTATGTGGATCATAACCTTTCCATATCCGTACCTTTCCATATCCAACCATGTCCTCGTCTCATACATGACTAGCTTATTGGCATTCATTCCTATAACAAGTTCTTATCTTTTAATTATTTGGTTATCACCCCATAGCTAAATTAGCATGACATTCTACTATGTCAGTGTGTGCATTCAAAAGATAAAAATCTTTGAATTAATACAGACCTATAGCCTTTAACACTTCCAATGGTATGCATTCAATAATATAATCATGTGATTTTATATAATAACTCTGGCTGAAGAAATTATTACCTAAATTTCCTTTCAGCAATTATGCAAAAAGAGTAATAAAAACTCATACCTGCATGACTACCATTAATAAATTTTATTCTACCTAAATATTTGATGGAAGTAGAAGATTTCATGCTTCTTTTATCAAACTTATAATCAACACTTCAGCTCTTTGTTACTTCCCTCCTTATGCAACAACATCACCAACAACAATTGCAAACATGTAAGCATTCTTTCCTCTGGCTGACCCAACAAGCCATAACATACTTGCTGCCACAAAAATTGCAGCAACTTCTTTCTCCCTATAAAAATTTTCCTTGTTGATCCCATAAGTCTATAATTCTTCCTGGATTCCTGGATCTTCGTTTTCTCCCACTGTGATCACTATGCATGATCATTCCTGCCCTGAGCACTTTTGATGTAATGCTCCCACCTCAGCGGGGTTTGCTAACCTCCCAGTTAATGGATCTTCAACTCTCGGAATTGGAGCAGCTCTTCGGGTCCCTACTAGAACCTCCATGAAACAAATCCACAGGCCTAGCGTGAAACCTCACCCACAAGAACTAGAGGTGGGCGCAAGCTTCCTCTATGTGACCATAGGCTATGACCACACACCTATCCAAAATGAGTTTCAGGATTTCGTGTACCGAGTGTTTCTATATGAGTCACCCTCGACTCTCTCTATCCCCGAAATCTAAAATAAGAGTCTAGCACATGCTAGCTCTTCTCTTAACTTCCACCAGTGTGACCTCTAGCTATGACCTGGGGCCCAACTTCTGAGTGCTATGGGACTTTACCCTTTGCAAACTTCAAGGATTATCTCTCCTCCTTCCTCCTGAGGTCCAAACTCCCGAACCCCGTTCGCCTCAGATCAATGGTCCACATCTTTTTGGGTTTTGACGGTCTAGATCAATTTCGTGTGAATCGACAATTCATGTTTTGGGGTTTTGAAAAATAGTTCCCCTCTTTTCTTTTGATCTCTAGTTTTCCAAAATCCACGTGAGTCAAATCCAACGACTCATAGCTCCTCGTAATCCAATGGTGTGGATCATTTCTCGTGAATCGGGACTTTGTGGTTTGCGAAATCAAAAAATAGTTCTCTTCCCCTTTCCAACTTCTGACTTCACGAAATTCAAGTGCGTCATATCAACGACTCACACTCATCATGATTCAATGGTCTAGATCTTTCCTCGCGAATCAAATGTTCACGTTTCAATATTTTCGAAAGAAACTTCCTTCATTCTCCCAACTCCCGATTTCCAATTTCCCGATGAAAGGAATCAACGGTTCAATCTTCCTTGAGATTGATGGTTCTCTACCTCTCCTGAGATTTTGAGTGCTAATTAACTCTTAGCGTTATCCTCCTCGTAGTTTCTTTTGATCTAACGACACACAACTATCGACGCTTCTCCCTTCAAGGATTCCTACCATTCGTTCAAGTTATCAATGACTTCTTGCCAAATATCTTGGCATCAATTATTCTAGACTTGACTTCCTCCCTAACTTGAAGGATTTTGAATATTTCGAAGGCTTCGATGGTGTTTTCCCTCCTAAGCTTCTGTTAATGAAATTTTAACTTCACCCTGGCACACACTTGCGCTCTGCGTGCGAACTTGCATTGTTCTCCTTGAGCTTTTTACTTACTTAGTCTCAAAGGGACTCGGCCCTTCTACGTCTTCCAATATACTTTATGGTGCCCTCTTAGCACACTCTATATGCACTGCTTGTGCTTGATATGCACACTCTTCATACAAAAGTTCCACGCTATCTCTTTTGAGCTTCGATTCGAAAAAGACTCTCTCACGTGCACTCCTTGCACACATTATGAACTCCTTGCATATCTTACAGAAGAGAACACTTGAAACTTATTCATTTTATTTTCAAACTCATTCACTCACCATGAACATCATACGTTTACAAAACACATAATAGAAATAAACTATGAAATAGTATCAACACTGTACAATTGGATCAATTTTCTCTGTTCTATTCATTTCAGAAAAAAAACATCATTACAACTCATGTCTTTCACAGACACATTACAATGAAAATTCATCTAAAGACTAAGAAGTCTCTCTCTCGCCTTCTTTCTTCTATCTGAAGACATCTCTAGAAATTTTTATGTTTTAATGTAAGCATTACATATGGAATCCTCTTTTCGAGACTGTCCCAATCATAGCTTCCTTGCTCAATTCTGAGCCTTGAGCAGAAAGCTATGATCATTTAAAAATTGTGCTTCTTCTCCGATGCACTTCTTGTGCAATGATCTCTTTTCTCTGAGCTAATGGCTCTTAGATCTTTGTTGGACCCTATCAAAAAGTTCCAAGTCTTCAGTATTCTTTTGATGTGGGTTCAAACCAGACGAAACCCACCTTCTTCCTTCCTAACCCTTTTCCCTTCTTTAACATATTTTTTGGGAACTAGCCCCTATTCTCTCAGCGCCCGACCCACATGACCATGGGCCATGATCAAGCACTAGATCAATAGATGCTTACATGGGACTTCGTCTTTGGAAATTTTCAAAGAACAACCCAAAAATCTCTCGAAGTTTCGAGTTACCGAACTCACGAAGTAGGGCAGATCAAGGGTCCACATTTACCCAACATCCAATGGTGAACACTCACTACAAAACCTCATACGTTTGAGTTTTGGGATTTTGGGTCTTTGGGATTTCGGGACTTCAGAGCTTTAGATCTTTGGAGGATCTTGCATCCACACGTTCGAGCTACTAATTTCCTAACATTCCCAATTACCTTCGGTGACATCATTACGTCACATCACTGAGCACTCTTCCAATTGTAGGGGAATGTAACGAAGGTTTGGAGTAACTCTCATTTCATCTCGCATTTCTTCTGATGATGACACATAACCCCTCGGTGAAACTGGGGTTTGGATTGCGGGACCACCTTGGAGAATTAACTCTCGGGCAACTTGGATCCCCGCAATGCCTTATGGCCATTGATCTTGATGTA
This sequence comes from Picea glauca, assembly GCA_000966675.3. Taxonomy (NCBI): domain Eukaryota; kingdom Viridiplantae; phylum Streptophyta; class Pinopsida; order Pinales; family Pinaceae; genus Picea; species Picea glauca. The sequence goes on from JZKD02S1747880.1 coordinate 38,727, forward strand.
TCGTGATCAATGCCAGTGTGGGTCCTATGTCCTTTAACTACATTACATAAACTCAGGGTCCCACTAACCCTACTCATACAGAATTCCACGTGGTGGAATACTATCAACTGACACATGGCTCAGTCAGATGAGTGACACGTGTCAAATTCCATACGACATTTCAATCTTCTACGGGTTCAAAACCCACTGACACGTGGCGCACAACTCATGTGTCCACGTCAAACCAAGTCACATTACCATGCCACATCACTTCAAAGTTTCAGACTTCATAAGTTCTTATGCTTGCTTCCTTCAAATCTTTCGAAATCCGAAATTACGAACCTCTTTATCTTTCAGGGCCCACATAGTGAAAATGTCAACAACCCAGGTGGTAGCACATGACATGCCTAGAAAGGTCCATGTCACCCTTGGCGACGTCATCTGACCCCACCACATATAATTTTCACTTCGGAACTTCGAGCTTCGAAAGTTTGTGCATCAACACATCCCACTTCTTCCGATCATCGAACTTCCAAAATTATGATATGCTCTTTTGATTGATCCAACAATCAAGCTCTTTTCTCTGATCTATAGTGTATATCTTCCTCTAGGAATTCAGAGCTTCAGTCTTCCGAAGTTTTTGCATTGATGCATCCCACTTCTCCCGATTTATGAACTCGAAAAGGCTTTCAGGATAACCCTTGTACACCTTCTGCAGATTTGACGATCGTAAAGTATTTCCCTTCCTTCTGAACAGATCCTACAGTCCCAACACCACGAGTGTTGTGATCTCTCTCTCTGTGGCCAAATACCATGTAAGTTGCAGTTTTATGATACCACTACTCCTCCTGAGCTTTGTAACATGGCCAAGGTAACCTCTTATCTCTCGGGAATGTTTATGAGGTCCAAAATTGATTCCTCTTAACACAATTTCCACTTGAAACCTTGGGTCCAATGACCACTTACCCATCCCATCCAAAATCTGAGTTGAAACCATGGGTCAGAACTTGAGTTTTGTCCATTTCGACAATGACTCCTTCTAAAACTCTTGCTTCAACTTCCACTAACATGGCCCATCCAGGCTCAGTGTTGAAACCATGGCTCTGATACCATATTGTAACGTCCCCCTCCATCAACCCCACTTTCGAGAAATGCTACTACGTGGAACAATCTCATACATATAATATGCATTAAATCAAATTAACACATTTAACATAGAGTTACTACCATCATACAGACTTAAATAAAATTAACAACAATTCATACATGCAGCGGAATACATGAAAATATACAAGCATCACAGACATGCATTTTAATTTAAATTAAACACATAATGATATTTATCTTTGAAACTGGAGTAACTCCACCAACTACGTGCAGAACTTCCATGAACCTCCCAGCCTTAGACCACACTACTCATCACTCTTAGTAGTAGGTCACCCTCGAGCTGGGACTAAGCTCCATCGGGCAAGGGAATCCTAGGCTAGGCAAGGTCCATAGGAAGACACATAGTTAATGAGGAAGGATTCTCTCCCAGGATCCACTTATGCCCACTACTCATAGACTCTCATTCCCCACATGCTTGTCCCACCCCAGGAGTATACACCTTCACCGTCACATAGTATAGTCCTTCGACTACTAAACCTCCCTTGCATTGGGCTTCGACAACAGGTCGGAGCAGAATTCTCTGAGCTCTGTGGAAACTACAGGACCCCTTCCAGGAGTTCTCACTTCCTCCACGCACTCTCTCACCTAGAGAGAGTCGCTCACAGGCCTGACAACCTGCCTCTTCCACCACAACCACCTCCCTCACCTGAAGAGAGTGTTTCACATAGGCATGACAACTTGCTTCTTCAGCTCCATTCCAGCACAAGGAGGACAACAGTAAGGCTCAGCAAGGAACAAATGATGACAACAATTCACACTCAACCAAGGGACTATGTGGCCACAACAACCCACAGTTATGATGCCACATGGCTCAAGTAATACACAAGACGACAACCCAAATGGTTAAGGCACGAACTTAGATTTGTAGTGTGGATAAACCTGGGTTCACAGGACACACAGGTCATCCTTTCCCTCCTGACTGGTTTCTCAGATGTGCATGGTTATGCAGAGGTCCAACACAAAGGTAAAACGGGTTCAGACTAAGGATGCATCGGCTTGTTAGGAAAACATCACAGGTTGGCCTCACGGTTTTGGGTCTTAGAGCTACGTGAGGTATACAGAGATCAGACACAGAGTCACACATGGTTCAGACAATGGACAAAAGAATGGAGGATGAACCCCCATCACGGCTCAATTATTGGGTTAAATTGCATGTGCATGGGCCGACACATGTTGCCCATGAAGCTGCATGCACTCCATCAAGTATGCGTTCCCTTTTCCAGGAGCTTAGGATAAAAAAATATACCTCTCACACCACTTTGGAATAATAAAAAAATACTATTCAAGGACTTAATCCCTCAAGCTTAGCCCCTCTTCCAACCTTTCAACCCCCTCTCCCTTACCTAGCCTTGTGGAAGCCTAGTCCCCCATCACTCTTTCTTCGTGATTGGTCGGCATGCAACGATGTTTATATTTTATTAATGATCTACATAACTACATATACAAAAATCAAGCTCATGGCCTTTAACACCTAGGCTCTCCGACCTAAATAACACATAATCCCACCAGCTTATATACAGTTGGCTCACCACCCTATAAACATGATTACAATACATAATATAACTGGGGCACTACCAGGGGATATTACAGCCCTCTCAACCACTCCCTATTGTGGCTCACATTACTCACATTCGATATATTTCGTCATCAGTCCCCGAGCGAACAAGGTACCCTCCATAGTATCATGATATTCACTTTATTTCCAGTAGTCCCACACACCCTGGACATGATATCCCATCTGTGTCCTCACCACTTGAGGAAAATAACACCTATCCATTGACAATTCCCCCTGTCACCTCCCAAGATCCTCTATATTCCCACACTTTTCACTGTGATGAAGATATCCTGAAGGAAATCACTACCCCTAATTTCCCATGGAATGTGCTCCATCATAGAGAAATTTCCCTCTCACAAGAGTTCTTTCACTTGCCTGATCGGTAGCCCTAAGCTCCCGTAATCTTCCAAACCACCTCATAACACCCACACCATATCACCAATAGTGTCAGTGCAAATGAGGTGGCATTGTGGGCCCACCATCCATATATAGGCCCTTTTACCCAACTTCCATAATCTGTTACAGGATCCCAAAGCCTCTATTTTCTGATCTGTTCTCAGCCATGGGATCCTAGTCCCACCATCTACACATTCACATTCCCCGGGTCATCATCTGCACTTGGCCCCAGAGGAGCATTTTTCTCATGTCACATTCAGCTACGCATTCTCACTTTCAATTTTTTCAAATAGTTGTTATATGTTCTTTATCATCATATATTGTTCACGACAGGTATTTGGTTTTCATGTGTGAAGGTACTTGTTCCACAATCTTACAACCCCTTTAGGTATATGTTCAACACTGGCATGTAATTATTCCCTTTGTAAATCAATTGCATATCCCAGTCCTACCCTCTAACATTCACCTTTAGGGTCCTTACATTCGGCTCTGCAATAACTTTACCTCTTATTCATTTAGGTACTATCACCCAGTAGCACTCTCCCCCACATGATTTTTCCCATTCATAGTTCCCCTTGGAAACTTGACACTCATGTTGATTTTCACCCCCTAGGTATGGGAGTTCTAATATTCTTATGCACTTCCAAGAATGAACCCCATACTTATTCTCATCATATTGCTAACTTTCCCAATGGAATCCTAGGTCATATCATCTCAGTTCTAATGACTACACCTCCACAATATCATTAGCCCTCCATTTCATCCACCATCAGTTTTCCCATCTATAGATTGTCCTCCATTCATTTACTTAATATAGAAACCCATCAATGGGGCCCCCACCGTCCACCAGTTTTGTTTCACAAACTTGCGCCTTAACAGGCTAAGGAATCTTTCACTGGGGCACCCATTTCTATATCTTTATACTCAACCCCAATTATTCTTTATTTATTTGGTAATTGTAAAAATCCTTTGTTTCTAGCATAGAGTTAGCTTTTCGTCGTCACCCTTAATGACTTTCTTTTTCCTCGAAAAGCAACCCATGTCTCCCTTGGCTCGGGCATCCACTCTCTTTTCATATCGACATTGTTCACAAACCTCAAGTATCCCAAGTCCATATACCCATGATCTCTATGTTTGTCCACTTTGTTAAATCTTCTGGCACAGTTTAACCCCATATCTAGTTGTCCCCTTGACACTAGATACAGTTTTACGATTGTTGCCAATCATCCGTCAAAATTCCCCAACCAAGGGCATTCTTGAGTCTCAATGCATCTTGACTTTGTTCATGTCACATGTCCATACCTGATATCATCTCAGTGGATTTCACGAATCCCTTCACTTCTTGGAGTCTCGTCTCCCTTTCTATCGACATCAACATAGTTTCTAGAAGGGAGAAAATATCTTGACTCTCATTACCTTTACAATGAGGAGTCTCGAACAACACAAAGAGAATAATCATTTCTCTCTGATTCCATTGACCCCCATAACATTCGACTTCAACAAACTGTCATGTTATGACGGGTCTTACTATGCAACTATTGTAGTTGTTTCATACCAGTCGAAGACCTCCAAATTTGTTAGGCCATCAATGCCTACGAGTCATCGACACTTATTACATACGTCCTTGCCTCACTTCAGAGTATGTTCACCATTCATAACTGTCATATGTTGTTATCAACTGCCCCTGAGGGCGTTGTAGTTTTCTACATCAACACACATCTCCAGTTACAGTCTCACATTTTGGTTACATGACATAAGCATGGGGCATGCCTGCCTCGTTTGTACACATATTTTATTTTTCTCCCTAGAGAAAGGTTTGGGTCCCACAATTTTCCCTCTCCCTCCGGCGGATCCCTCTTGCAGTTCCTCTCAACACTCTTCATTACAATGGAACTCTCAGTAAAAGAAACATTGATGCATTTTGACTATACATGTGCTCCTAACCTCATACATCAGGGGGCAATTGTTATCACTAAAATATCGTCCGCAAAATTGCATGCAAATGGTTGGAGAAACACAACAATGCCAACAACAATTAGTTCACCTGTAGCACTGAAATGAATTCAAAAGGAAAAAAACTATACAATTGGGTCAAAAATTGACATGTGCAAATTCACCAAAGGAAGCGCGCACACAGTGCACAGTGTGTGTGGGCCAACAAAGCCCTCAGAGCGCACAATGCACCAAGTGCGCCAAATGCGCGACTATGTACAAGAAAATTCATGCACTTCTATGAACGACACATTTATGAATCTTGTTGGCCCCTCAACCACTTATGGACCAGCTCCCAACACGATTTGACCTTCATGTCTGAGGAAAATCCAAATGGGGGGTTGGTCAAGGACTAGAGGTTGCCCTAAAAGGTAAGGTTCACACCAAGAACCAATTACATTTTTCCTTGAAGAAATCCTATAAATAAGAGCCATGGGTGCACTGAGAAACCAAGATCTTCATTGTATTGTTATGTTGCAAGAATTCTCCCTTGAGAATCCTCTTTTCTCTTTGGAACCTTCAAGCATCATTGTAATAGGCCATTCCACTCACCTCTTGAGGGAATAGGCATTGTTGGTCTTCACCATTTTCCATTTTCTTCCATTGTATGAAGAGCTCTCCATTAGGGAACTCAAGAGCCCTCCCAAGGAGGAAGACGAGACTCATAAGTCCTTATTTTTCTCTGCAGTGTTTTGTCAACTAATCTATTGATCCATTGATAGCATTATGTTGGTCATTGGTTGATTTTTATGGTTCTAAGTTTCTCATGCTTTCTAACTTTTATTTCTTAGTTGTTTTAATTTATTTCTTTGTTTATACATGTGTGTGGTTTGTTTAACCCACTCACAAACTTTTGTCTTGTCTAGTAGGATCGTCTAAACATGCAAGTGTTGTTGTTTTGCTCATCCAAGTGACAAAACTAACACAACAATTATTTATCCCACAAACAAAGAATTCACATACACCAATTTAACGTATATAAATATTTTATTTATCTCACAAACACAAAATTCACATACACCAACTTTATGTATGGTTTAACCATAATATTATTATAATTATTAATTTGCAATACTCTTCACTCCTATCTTCTAAAAATAATGGCATTCACCCTTAAATTTATTATTATTAATTTGTATAGTTGGAGTCATGGAGGTCTAGTGGTTGCATTGTTATACCTTTCATGTTATCCTTGCAACCCTCTTCTATTAATGAAAATGACCTTTTATATCCTTACACAGAACAACTTTTTGATATTTTTTTAATTTTTTATTATAATACTTTCTTTTATATCCTTACACAAAACGACTTTTTGATATTTTTTAAATTTTTTATTATAATACGTTTGTTTTATCGTATTTAATAATAATATTTTGGATACATTTTCATTTGGTAATAAAGTGACGCCATTTTATTTTAAAATCTCACAATAATCATACAATCCATTCATTTCGCCCCCTCTCTCTCTCTTTAATAATACCCATTAATTAAGTTGAAATACACCCTCAAAAAACTTTAAATTTTTCTTGGGTAGAAAAAAAAAAAAAAAGGCGCATCACTGGCAACATTTAAGCATGTCCCAGAGAAGGGAAATGCGGCTACGCGGCTCTCCTCAAGCTCAATTTTACTTTGTAATGACGGCTTTGGGGCAGGAGTACAAGACAACCATGATTGCTTCCAGCAAGTAAAATATGCATTAATTAGTTAGTCAAAATTGAGTGTTATATTATATTATAATACATATACTATATGTATTAAGTTAAATATTGATTAAGCATATGTATTGAGTTAAATATTGATTAGGCATATTTGGGGTTAACAATTGAAATTGTTTAAAAACCACTAGATAATGAGGATAGTTAACCTTTAGCAATTATCAATCCAATAATAAGCATCAACTAGGCAATGAAATTTGAAGAACTCTCCTTTCAACCAACCACTTAATCTACAATTAAAAATCAAGATTCCCCAAGCTCTTAATCAATAAAACTATGCATTCCCACCCACTCCACAACTTTCTCATTATTGATAACTTCTCATCCATAGCAAAAACCTAAGGAGGAAAAGTGAAGTCCAAAGTAAGTCCTCACAACCTCTTTAACATTTATTAAATAATGATTCTTCATTAGATGCAAAAAATCTTCATAATCTCCATGCATAAATTCCATTTGTGATTGATGCAATTATTTTCTTTACATTAATTTTATTTAATAGTGCAATTTTTGTAAGCTTTGAATTTAAATTTCACTTTATTTAATTTGGGTTGTTATTTTCTTTTTACTTTCTATTATATAATTAGTTTATTGATTATTGTTGTTGTTGTTTTATCATATAAATTGCAAGTATAATGAAAATACATGTAATGTGGGGCATTACATCACTATTGGAATGGTCATTTGGAAAGAACCATTTTGCACAACTTGTAAATATAAAATATTCATTAGAGGTGCAAATGATGTCAAAGAAGAAAGTCAAAGCCCTGGCATTAAAGATGTAACTATTGCAAATAATGAATTTGACATGTTAGATATTATTGTTTTGTTTTATGATGTTCTTGAAGAAAATGTTCAATTTGACATATTATTGATGACCTATATTTATAATGTTTCGGAAATAAATATATACATATTGTTGTTTCATGATAATATTTTTAATATCTTCTTTACTATATTATCTAGGTTACTTTTTTTCTTTCATTTTCATGTAAATCATTACTTTAAAGAAAATTACATTAAATATTGTCATTTTATAGATGAAATATATAAATTTATATAAAATAATGCTTTTTTTTTTTTTTTTCAATTTGTTCATAAAAATGTTTTATTTGATATAGTATTTCAAAGCTATAAGTTATATATTGAATTAAAGATTTCAATTTTTCCCATAAAAATGCTTTATTTGATACGATAGTTCAAAGCTATAAATTATGTATTGAAGCAAAGATAAAATAGTGATAACAATTAATATTCTAAATTTTATTTCAAGTGTATGACATCCTAAATTCACTGAGCATATAAAAATAGACAAAATCACAACTTTAGTAAAAAGAAAATACATGTAAAATTATTACTAATGTTAAAAATGCCAAATTGTAATTTAACAAAAAACAACAATTAACAAAAAAAACTTGAGAAGAGAAAAATACACCATTAAAACACTCAGTGACACATAACTCACATAGATACACATATTAACAAAATGAGGGGAAAAAAATGATATTTTATAACTAAGAAGATTCAAAATGTCAATTGACTACCCCAAAGAAAGGGTGCTATCAAGAATATAAAAATAGATAAAATTACAACTTTGGAAAAAATGACATGTAAAATTATTACTAATTTTAAAAATGTTAGATTTTATTTTTTAAGAAAAACAACATCGAAAAAAATGAAAAATGAAAACTACACCATTAAAACACACACCGAGATACAAGTCACATATATACACACATTAATAAAATGGGCAAAAACTATTTGAAAAAAAGGTTGACACTTTCTAACTAAGAATTTCAAAATTTTAAATGATTACATGCTACCCCAAAGAAAAGGTGCGACTGGTAATATCACTTGTTAAAATATAGACAAAAACAACCACAAAATTCAAACTATAAAAAATGAACTTTGGATGGTTTTGTCTAGTTGTAAGCTATGTTTGAAGGTAATGTTTTTAAACATTTTATTATGTTAAGGCTTCTTCTAAAGAAAATGAGGCATCTTCAACAAAGATAAAATTTTCTTTAGCTAAGAATAATTTTTCTCACATCTTGTATAGGATTTTTCCATGATGTGGTTTGAACCAAACCTAATAGTTTAAGATGATTTCAATGCCTTTACTAACAACAATTTTGATTCATTATATTTATTTCCATATCACGAAGACACGTCACTCACCCTTTTTTTAATATGATTGTATCCATTTCTCTTTTATTTTTTCACAAATGATAATTAGACTAGCTCCACACGAATTTAAAATACTACATATGTAATACCCCTAGGTCGAAGCCCAACTGTAAATGTAAATATAAATATACATATGTATATAAGTTGGTGAGTTGTTTGATATCATTTTGAGTGCACCTTCCATGGTATAGCATGCACATGTATTGTGCACTAAAATGATGAAGTGTGCACATTCCAGGATACCACATGCAACAAACTTAAGTGCGCGCGATTTTGAGGCCAGAGAGCCTTTGTGTATATGTTGTGTTTTGAGGTTGGTGAGTCGGGATGCAGAAATGATAGTATGCCTGTAATATAAATGTAAATGTAATCACACACAAATATTAATGAAAAACACATCACTCTGACAAACCAACCATGTAAAAGAGTATGGAGGGATAAACTCCACTACTTAGGGAAAGGGGGCTAAAAGTTAAGGATAAGGGGCTAAGATTGGGAGCTTAAGACAAAATGAATATTATATTAATATTCCTTAAAGTATAAAGTATGGATAATTATTTTATCATAAGTTCTAAGGATGGGAACAAGTGAGCCAAGGTAGTTCTCAACATGACAAGTGTCAAGTTGGGAACATGCATATATATAGTTTGGACTTAGTGCATTTTCCATCATTCCATCATCATTCACTCACTCATTCAACTATCCTCAATACCTTCCTATTACTGACACTATAAATGAACCCATACACGTACTTGGTTAGCTTAGGAGTTGGACTGAAGAAGCAAGTTGTTAGGCCCGTGGGATATTGAAGAGGTGGGTTGTCAAGCCCATGAGAAACTCTCTCTAGGTGAAAGAATTGTTGGGAATTGATTTCCTGAAGGTGCAAAAATGTAGCTACAGGGCTCTGAGACTTCATGTTTGGCCTATTGCTGAAGCCCTATAAAGGAAGTGGGTCAGTCAAGGGACTATTGAGAAGAGAAGGGGCACACTTCCTGGGGTGGGACATGCATATGAGGAATGAGGGACTATAGGCTATTAGTTCGAATTGGCACCTGTGGAAAAGTTTTTCCCGCTGTCTGAGATACATCATCCTGGTTAGGAATTCCTTTACCCATGTGGAGTTTAGTCCTAGCTCAAGGGTGACCCACTGCTGAGAGTTTTGAGAAAAGTGGTCTAAGGCCGGGAGGAATGTGGAAGTTTTGCACGCAATTGGTGATCTTTTTTATCAATATAACTATCAATTATGTGTTAAATTATCTGTTGCATTATTATTTATGCATTTATTTTTATGGGTTTGTCCTGTGTGTGTTGCATGTGTACTTTTATTATTATTCTGTATGAATCTATGTATTTGCAGAGTATTTGTATGTTTAATTTGGTATCAAAGTTTGAATTTTTTGTTGGCATAGCCCAATTAGTTGTTGGGGATGCTACATTGTGGTATCATAGCTCTATTTTTCAACATTGAGCCTGGATGGTCTGAGTTAGCATAATGTGAAGCAAAATTCTGGCCAAATTTCAAGTTACAGTGCCTCCATGGAGAAATTAGAAGCAATTGAGTGGAATTGGGCAAAAGCCCCAATTTGTGTTATTAAATTCGTGGGGAATTTGGGAAATTTGGCCAAGTGATGAAATATTCTTAATTTAATATCTATTCTAGCAAATTCAGACTCAGAATTGGTCGAATATGAAGTTACAGATAATCCATGATAGATGGAGTGAGATTAGTTGATTAAAATTCTCAATTTGTGAATGAGTTTGGAAAAAAAAAACATCACAGGAATGTTAACCAGTGATGATTTGTTGTTCTAGAGGTTGAATTTGGTGTTATCAGAGTGAAATTGAACAAATTTCATGGTCGAAAATTGTCCATGGTAGAAAGTGGGTGAAAAATTGGGCAAAACCTAAATTTGTGCAGCATAATTCACGAAAAATTGATGCACAGAGAATAAAGGTTCGCAGGTGTGCTTGCTAAAATTTGGCATTGTGTGGTGCAAAGCATGCGATGTATGGAAATTAAGGATGCGCAGGTGTGCATGCTAAAATTTGGCATTGCACAGTGCAAAGCATATGATGTATGGAAATAAGGGTCTGCAGGTGTGCGTGCTAAAATTTGGTGTTGCAGGGTGCAAGCTGGTTATGCGCGAAAAAATGAGGGTGCGTGCATGTGCACACTTAAATTTGGTGCTACGAAGTGCAATCTAGGAGGCACATAAAAATAAGGGTGTGCGGGTGTGTGCACTAAAATTTGGTGTTGCGTAGTGCAAGCTACGTTGTGCGGAAAAATAAGGGTGTGCGTGCATGCACACTAAAATTTGGTGTTGCATGGTGCAAGCTAGTGATGTGAGCAAAAATAATGGTACGCAGGTGTGCACACTAAAATATGACATTGTGTGATTCAAGTGGGTGAAGCTCGAAAAAATTATGGTGCACGGTATGTGCAATAAATTTTATCACTACGTGGTGCGGATTGGGGGGCACAAGAATAATATTGGCATGCGCAATGTGTGCACGCATAATATTGGTGCACGTGGTGTGTGCGCTGATAATTGGCAAAGTGCAGAGGGAATTTGTTGGTGCGCGTGCAATGTTGGTATGCAGTGCATGCGCATATGCTGAATATTCACATTGTGGGGCGATTTAATTAATGGTGTGCATGGATTTTTGGTTCATGGTGGGAGCACACTAAACTTTGGCATGGTGTGGTCCATAGAGTGCAATGTGCACAGAATATTAGCATGTGAATTTTTTTTTTCACGCAATAGGTATTAATGAATGAACCAAAATTGTGCACGACAGATATTGGTGCATGAGACAAAAGTTGTGCGCATCAGCTATTGGCGCGACAGAGAAGTGGTCCACACTGGTTATAGGTGCATGAAGCATGTGCTACCTTATGGCGTTGTTGCACATGCTAAATAAGGGTGTATGTTTTCAAATTGGTGCATGTGAATTTGTTTGGATGGTATACAACAACAAAAAACCGGTGAATTTCTGCGACATTTTATACTATTTGAAGGTCATCTTTTTGCAACGCGTTTTTGAGGCCCTAAACAACATTTTTATCTACTCAAAAACCACGAGAACGAAGTCTACCTAAATGAATTATACCAAGTTACACTCTATTTTTGCATCTCAAATGAAAGAACCTAGAGAGAGCTTTCTAATGGTGTAAACCATTCTTCAAACAAAGCTTTTATGAAGAAGTTACATGACAAACAGTGGAGGGTAAATTTTAAGACCTAGTTAACTTCAGAAGGCCATAACTTTCTTCTCTGGAATCAGATTGAGGCAAAGGAGTAGTTTATGAAAATATACTGAACCATAGAACACCATCATGGGGCTGGATTAAAATTATGGGCATGTTATAAATGTTTAATATGACACAGAAGGTACTTGTAGCATTCAAGGCCAAAAACAGTAATTGGCCTAGAACTTCAACAGGCTATAACTAACATCCTAGAACCCAGAAAGAAGTGAAACTTGGACATACTATCCAAAATATGTACATGAAATAACGCAATTGGGATCCTACCAAAAATCCAATGGAGGAGGTGAAAAATTCATAATTACAGTTCATAATTGCACCTAGTTGAAGTATGAACAAAAGAATTAATGGATAATTTTAAAATAACCATAACTTTCTGCTCAAGACTCAAAATTGAGCACAAAATCAGGCGTTGGAAAGAGTTAGCAACAATTAGATCAGAACAATATCATCACAGAGCTCATAATCATGGAATACACACAGGGGGCTTACAACCATGAAGATGAGATCATAGGCATGTATGTCGATATGGGTAATGAAGGTACAAATTGAAATGGACATGGAGAAGGCAATGAAGAAAGAATGAACATGGAAGAGACCATAAAAATTTTGAAAAAGGATTTCCAAATTTATAAATATGATAATGAGAGGCTTCTAAAAGCCAAGGAGCAACAAGAGGAATTCAACATAAAGTTAATGCAGAGCTTGGACATAATAGAAAATAAGATGGATAAGGAGAATGACTCAAGAAAATTAGGAAGTCACAGGTCTTATGATGAAAGGATAAGAACAAGAAGTGTTAGAAGACATCACCATGACTTTGTAAGGAATTCTACTAAGAGAGCACACAGTAGTTAAATTCCATCCCCTGCCAGGAAACACAAGAAGAGGTCTGGGGTGGATGAGCTAAAAGGAGAAATGAACAAAATAAAGCCTCCTACATTTGATGGTGAGCACAAGAAGGATGATGTTGTAGAGACATGGCTTCTAGGCATGAGGAAGTATTTTCAACTGCATAATTACTCTTCACACACAAAAGGAAGAATTTTCATATTTCAACTCAAGGGAAAGGCATCCATGTGGTGGGACCAATTTGTGCAGGTGAAACACATTGATGAGAAAAATTTTAATTGGAGGGAATTCAAGAGATATTTTCAAAAGAAATACTTGACTAATAGATACTATGACAAGAAAATGAAGGAGTTATTTGAACTCAAGATTTAGAGTATGATGATAATATCATTCATGTTGCATCACTACGGAGCGACGGGTGCAACAACAAGCTAGGGTTTGATAGTCACAGACACAATAGAGCACAACATGGTTACCAAAGGGGGCGGTAATGGAACCCCTTCATACAAGTAGGCAGTGGTGGACAGGGGGAAAGGCCCACGAAACAGAGTTTTCAAGGAACCAGTGACGAGCACCTTGGGATTGGGACCAGAAAAGAATCAGGAAAGCAACTAGGAAAAAAGGGATCACATGGGGGAAGAAGCTAGAGAAACCCAGAATGATGCGCAAGATACAGCGAACCCCAATGGGGTAGAAGAGCGCAACCCATGTAAACCTAAAACAACACTGATACCCAAGGTGATACTAGAATATCCACAAACGCAACTCTTCAAGGACCAGATGAAGACGCATGCACTAATTTGAAATTCCATGGGTTTGTGGCCCACAGAAATAACGTTGCGCAATTGGATAAAATACCAATGGAAGCCAAGAGGGGAAGTGGAACTCCACCTAGGTTCTAAAGGCTTCTTCACAACAGTATTCATGAACTTGGAGGATAACGATAGAGTCTTTTAGGGGGGGGGGATACTTCCACGCCTTGAAAAGACTATACATGCGGTCGTGGAAGGAAAAATTCTCCCCAGAGAAAGAAACCTTCAAGAACGTACCCATCTAGCTGAGGCTTTACTCTCTGCCACTATACTATTGGCTACCCTCTACCTTTGAAGCAATCAGGAACAAACTTGGAAAATATGTGAAGACATCGAAAGAAACCCTAAAAGGGAGATATACCTCCTATGCAAGAATATGCATAGAGATAGATGTTTCGGAGGCACTCCCAGAAGCCATAAGCCTAGAATTCAGGGATGAGGAATGGATACAAAGCGTTGAATACGATAAGATCCCATTCAGATGCAGAAGATGCCATGAACATGGACACCTATTAAAATAATGCCCTCTCAATAAAAAACAAGAAGCGGAAAACACCAAAATATAGTAGGATGAGGATGGGTTTATCAAGCTAAACCACAGAAACATAGAAAACAAGAAAGCAAGTAAATCCCCAATAGGAAGCAACCCAGAAGCTAAGACTCGAATGTAAGTGCAGGACAAAAACAACAAAGGGGAAGAAGGAGGAAAGAAAAAAGAAAAAGCCAAAGAAGATAAGGAACAAGCCCCAAATGAGAACACAAACAATCCAAGAAATAATATGAAACATGGGGATAATGCAACTCCTATGGATGAAGAAACCAGAGATGCCAACACCTCCATGCAGGAGGAAGATGGAGATTCAAAAATGACACAAAGTGAGGTAGGTATGGAATATCTTGATCTCAAAGATATCGTGGAAATGAAAGGCATAGATATCCCAAACATACTGGAGCAATGAAAAAGGCAGGGCATAGACAATGTACCAGCGGAGAAACTAGATCGTATCCAATACATATTCCTCCTAAGGGAGGAAGAAAAATCTAGAGGGCTCAAGCACATGCACAGGGAGATAGGACACCTAGGAATCAAAGAAGGCAAGGGACAACCACAACTCTCACCCAAGAAGATGAGAAGGAAGAAAGGCATGAAATCAAATAATGTATCCCTACAGGAATTAGGAGCTCTGCTAATAAACTCAGGTAAGATCAAGAAGCTCTTTCCCAAATCCCCCCCACATGTTTAAATGAAGATTATAACATGGAATATTAGAGGCCTAAACAACCCACGGAAGCAAAGAATCCTTAAAAATAGACTGAGGAAGGAACAAACAGACATATGTTTCATCCAAGAGACAAAATGTATTGTAGACAGAATGGAAACAATCAACAAAAAACAATGGAGTAAGTACAAGATGTTGGTTGTCAAAGGACAACAGATGGCAGGTGGTATTCTCACTTTTTGGAACCCACAAGTGATGAATCTACTAGAAGCTAAAGCCACCAGATACACACTTTCGGTTAACATGCAAATCATAGGTAACACAGAGGTGATTCTATGCACTAATGTGTATGGTCCCCAGATATCGGAAGAAAAGAGAAGAATGTTCTTAGACCTAGAAAACCTAAAATCTCGCTCCTGCAACCTCCATTGGATCCTGGCCGGGGACTTCAACATCATCACGACACTTGTGGAAAAAAAAGGAGGCACCAAGAGATTGGATAGAGAAGCGAAAGATTTTCCACCTTTCATTGACATAGTGGAGATGGTGGACATCAAAACCAGTAATGGCTAGTTCACATGGAATAAGAAATGAATAAATCAACATCGGATAGCAAAGAGGCTAGATGAATTATTGGTGTCAGAGTCTATCATTCTATAGGGCTTAAATTTAGATTGCAACATCCTTCCCTGGGGGGGTTCAGACCACTAGCCAGTCCAACTAGAAGAAAACTTCCAAACCACTCCGAAGAATAGACCCTTTAGATTCGAGAAATTTTGGATCAAACATCCCACCTTCAAGGAGAACATCGGCCAATGGTGGTGGGAGAAACAAACATAGAAAGGGACAAGGATGTTCAATCTATATAATAAACTCAGGTACATCAAACATAAACTCTCAAGGAGTGGAACAAGGAAATATTTGGAAACATAAACCAAGGAAAAAAAAATATTGAAGACAAAATTAGGAAACTCTAAGAAATATGCATAGATGAGGGCTATATAGAGGATCGGAAAAAGTAAGAGATCCAAATGAACCAGGAATGGGAAGAAATATTCCAACAGGAATAGACTCTATGGTGCTAAAAGTCCAGAATCAGGTGGCTAAAGGAAGGGGAGTGGAACACAAAGTTTTTTCATAGAACAACCATTGCTAGAAGAACCCACAAAAAAATCCTGAAAATTCGGGATCAGGATGGGATCGAGAGAGAGCCACATAAGGATATTGAAAACATATTGGTAAACCACTTCCATGGGATAGCCCAAGAACCCAACTAGGACCGAACAGAGGCCATACAAAGGATAACTCAGCACATGCTCATGCTACTTACTGAGGAACAAAATATCAACCTAAACTAACCCATCGCTAAGTAGAAAATAGACCAGGTGGTCCAGGAGATTCCCAATGGAAAGGCCCCAGGTCCAGATGGTTTCACAGTTGAATTTTTCAAATCCTGTTGGGAAGTGATCAAACATGAAGTTTATGGGGTGGTGGAAGACTCCAGACGCTCAGACTCCATTCTAAAATCACTAAATGCCACAATGATTACTCTAATCCCCAAATAAAATGAAGCAAGGACCCCAAACCGCTACATACCCATAGCGTTAGGTAATGTGGCTTACAATATAATCTCCAAAGTCATAGACAATAGATTGAAACCTCTCCTACCCACATTGATTTCACAGGAACAAGCAGTTTTTGTAGAAGGGCGACAAATTGTGGACAACATCATCCATGCCCATGAGCTGATACACACACTGAAAATCCAGAGTAGAGGGGGAATGATAATCAAACTTGATGTAGCAAAGGCTTACGACAAAATTAGCTGGCACTATATGGTCAAGAATCCATAAGCTTTTGGCTTTGCAACACTAGATCAACTAGATTGTCATCCTAGTCTCTATGACAAGTTACTTGCTTTTAATCAATGGAGCCCTAGCCAAGCCCTTCTAGCCTTTAAGAGGCATCAGACAAGGAGACCTAATTTCATCTTTCCTTTTCATTATGATGATGGAAGGACTCAATAGAAGCATAAAAAGCACAATTGCAACAAGAGAAATAACAGGCATCAAACCTTTCGAAAATTTCCCTACCTCCACACACCAACAATTTGTTGATGACACCTTACTCCATGACACACCCACGGTCAAGGAAGTGAAAGCCTATAAAATAATATTAGAAGAGTTTGGGGAAGCCTCAGGAGTGGAGATCAATCATGCCAAACCCATGATCTATTTCTTCAACAACAACCCAACAATTCAAAGAAACCTAGAAAATATTTTGGGGTTTGAATGCAAAACACTCCCAACAAAATACTTGGGAATCCCCTTGATGGATATAGCATGCAAAATGGAAACATGGGAAAGAGTGATCAATGAAATATAGGAGAGGGTAAAAAAATGGACTTACAGATCCCTCAACCTAGCAGGGAGACTTATCTTGACCAAAGCAGTTCTGCAAGAAATTCCGACCTATATGATGTCAGTGTTTCTTTCTCCCAAAGGAATACTCCAAAAAATAAGAACCATCCAAAGGGACTGCCTATGGAGAGGAGCGGAAAACAATAAAAAATGAGCCCTTGTGACCTAGGAGAAGGTTTGCAAACCTAAATGCAAATGAGGCCTGAGGTTACAAGACCCACAAGTAACCAATGAAGCCTACGGGGAAAAACTCTGGTGGAGATGGGTCAAAGAAAAGTCAACACCGTAGGAAAACCTCTGGAAGGACAAGTATGTCCCGGACATCAATGACCAAGATCGAATTCATTTTATAGGAACAAGGGAGGGATCAACCATCTGGAATCTATCTTGGTGCAACAAAACCTGGATCTAGAAAAACAGCTTCTGGGAAGTGAGGAATGGTAAAACAACCAGATTTTGGGAGGACGTGTGGCAATAGGAACCTAGAATGGAAAATATAGACAAGCAGGAACTCCAACAGGCGATGAACACACAAGGAAAAATCAAAATCCGTCACTATTGGAAACAAGAAAATAACCACAACATATGGAGGATCTGGGAAAAAATCAATCAACAAAACAAAGATCGGATTGCAACAATAGCGAAAGAGGTGGAGGAGGAATTGGGGAAAAGGAGAATTGTAATCTCAGAAGAAGAGGACCAACTAATATGGGGAAGGAAAAATGGTGGGGAATTCAAATTAAAGGAAGCACGAAACTACATTGCGAACCAATACCAAGAAGATCCGGGGCAACAATGGGGGAATATTTGGGGCAGCCCCAAATGGCCAAAAATCAAAATATTCAAATGGCTAGCTTTGCACAACTGAATTCTAACTTGGGAAAACCTAAGAAAAAGGGGTTTCATAGGCCCATAACATTGCCACCTATGTCAAGCAAAGGAAGAAACAACGAATCATCTCCTATATGAA
This sequence comes from Picea glauca, assembly GCA_000966675.3. Classification (NCBI taxonomy): domain Eukaryota; kingdom Viridiplantae; phylum Streptophyta; class Pinopsida; order Pinales; family Pinaceae; genus Picea; species Picea glauca. Next base: position 57,257 of record JZKD02S1747880.1, read on the forward strand.
TGTAAATACACAAAAAAGATTTGGGATTGGGTGGCATGCATCTTTTTCTAGTCCAATAGGACCCGAGGTAACATTTGGGCAACAATCAATAACTGGAATAAGAGTTATAGCACAAATGAAATGGTGAACCTATGCTAGAATCTCATGCCAGGGATGATCATATGGGAAATGTGGAAAGAAAGGAATTGGCGCATCTTCAGGAAAAAAAACCTTCCGGAAGGGAAACTTAAGGAAGCAATAATCTCACAAATATGAGAAACGATGCAGAGCCGCAACTGCCAGAATGAAAAAGAGAAAATCATAGGCCAGGACTCCCGAATCTTGGAAGTATTTCACCTAAAATATGGGCGCAACAACACACACGTAGCGCAACCACCACAACTTCAATTAGGAGAGCGCAAATGAACACCACCTCTGATAGGGTTCCTCAAGTTAAATTTCAATGGGGCGGCAAAAGGAAACCTAAGAATGACATGGATGGGAGGGGTGATCAAAGAAAATGATGGAAACATAACCCAGTTGTACACTAGGAGTATGGGAAACTCAACCAACAAAGAAGAAGAATTTGGATCCTTGGAACTCGGTATCGAAATTCTAAGGCGTTAAAGGATGACCAACACCATCGTGGAATGTGACTCCACCCTCGTCATCAACATGGAGAAGAGACTCCAAAATGGAACTAGAGTGGGAAAAGTACAGAGACACTGGCATTTGGCACACTCCTTACAAAAAATCTAGGAGCATCTACAAACGATTAACACAATGGAGCTGCACTGGGTACACAAGTCAACAAATGGCTTGGCAGACAGAATTGCCAATGAGGGGGTTAGCAAGGAAGGATCAAAACTAGATAGTACCTGGATCAACATCCTGGAAGGAAAATTCATAATGGAATGCATCCAACTAGAGACAAAATATCGTGACAACAACTTAAGCAAGGAACGTCACATCGAGGAGGGCTGCGAAAGGCCCAACAGAAGGCACAAAGGACCAAGGCAGGATATGAATGCCCAACACATGAACACCAATCACAATGCAGGATAAGATTATACAACAGGCGAGGGTACGGAAACAAGGTCATGTCAACAGTAATATTTGCAGGGAAAGACTATGGTAAATTATCGACGACAAACAACAGGCAATGAATGATGTAAGGAAAGAGGGATTGACAAAGACTAGTATAAACCCACCACACCAAAGACTAGGTACGGGGAGTTTTCACAGTAGGATATCAAGCGAGAAGGGGAAAGGGCCCATACATGGATAATAGTCGAGTTATCATGATCATACGTACCATGATGGGGAAAAATAACGGGAAGGTTCACCTCTATGGGAAGACCATGATTGGAAGGGTGAGCCTACAGTAGGGAATTTTCAATAAGAGAAGAAACAATAGAAATAGATGCAAACAGAAAGAGCGCAACTACAAGGGCCACCATAGATACAAGGGCAGGGAAAGGAGGAACCCCTGTGTAGATGAGAACAGTTTGAGAACCCAACAAAGGAGTTGCCATAGGCTAGATGGGATGGTGTGAATGAAGAAAACTCATAGCAAAAGAAATACCCTGGGGAAGGAAACTCAGAAAAATTCCCGACAGATTTCAAGGATGGAGTAGGCGGAAAAATATGCGGAGGGAACCTTTCACACTCTAGTTTCACTGAGAGGAAAGGCGACCATTGCCCGGTTGGAAAATGAAATCAAAGATAAATGCAAGGGAAAAACATGGGATGCTCTAACTCAGAAAGCATATTGGGTAACTGACCCAGGAGACACGCAGCCCAGAGAAACCCTCTACCACAAAACAATGGAAATGGCATGGAAAACAAAGATCTTTATTGGAAAAGTGATCTCAAAAAGGGAGGATGCCAGACAGGAGAAGAACAAAGAACACATGAAACTGTTGAACGAAGTCCTGAGGTGCCTCAACAGTCTGGAAACCATTATAAAACTTCTACCTAAGGTCGAGAAAGACCAGAGAGCCAAAATGGAGTGGTTGGAATCCCAATTCCACCTCTACCTACGCTATGTCCATCACATGGACATCACGCTAGCTAATGGGAATGGAGTGCCAACACACATCAGAAAGACTCACACAGTCTCCCAAAAGGAGGAAAGAAAGGGCTAGGAGAATGAAGGAAGGAAACATATCATTATCCTGGACTAGTGTCTGGTTAATCTATTGTCAAGTCAGTTGGGCTAGTCCTATGTTAGTCTCATCTTATGTTATTCTTGTTTTTCTCTTTTCATGTCTAGTGCTTATCTTGTCAAAAACTGAATATGGTAGGATTGGGATGGTTTCCCATGGTGGTAGTCCAGTCATACCCCTTGCTTATTTCAGAAAACGCAACTCAGGAACCTCTGGCCTGGTTTTCTTATTGGAAAACGAGGAAGTTCCCCTTTTTTTGTATCATAATCCTCTTTTAGTAATACAGGCTCTTAAAAACTCACTTACAAAAAATAAAAAAAAGATTGAGAGTATGACCATAGATGTGAAAGGAGGTTTTTAGAGCTGTTGAAGTATGTTTAATTCATCAAGGATGATCTAGTTAATATGTAGAGGTATTTGAGTGGGATTCCATCATTTATTAGTGACAAAATACAATATGATGATCCCAAAATATTGAAGGGGACCATAAGGCGAGATAAATTCCTTTATGATCAGCATAAAGGAAGACCCACTTTCCAAAAATCTTGGGAAGTGAAGAAGAAAAACAAGATGGAACAAAGGAAGAAGGGGACTAATCCACCATTCTTATGAAATAATTCTTAGGGATACCCAACTTCTAGATAACCTAGAATGACCGAGACAATGGGACAAAGACCAAGGAAACTACCTATTCAATGTTGGGGTTGTGGGGGAGACCACATGTACAAAGATTTCCCTCATAGAGATGAAAAGGTTAGGACTATTCACAATGTATAGCAAGATGATGCAATGGAGGACATGAGAATAAATGTACCTAGGATCTATGTATCCTTGGACAACAAGAAATATGAGTTTCAATCACATATGATTGAAGTGGAAGGTAAGCTCAACAACCAAACCATTGTTATTTTAATTGATTCAGGAGCTAGTCATAGTTATCTATATCCTGAGATGGTGGAAAGATTTCATTTTCCAAGAAGAAATCTTGGAAAATCTTGGTTGGTGTACTTGACTACTGGAGCTAAAATAAAATTTAATGAGATGGTTAAGGCATGTCCAATGGACATGAATGGACTGGGAAACATGGAAGATTTTAACATCATACCTTTAGGTTTCTGTGAATTATTAATTGGTATGGATTGGTTGTACCAACACCATGATATCCTAGACTATTATAACAATGAATTTACTTGCTTGGATGAGGAAGGGAACCTAAGTACAATACAGGGAATTCCTAGGGAAATAATCTTAAGAGATATTTCAACATTCCAACTAAAGAAAAGTTATAGAAAAGGGTGTCAAATATGTTTTGCACATATGGAAGAGACACCTAAAGACAAGGTTCCAAATATTGAATATTATGCAATCCTAAAATATTTTGAAGATGTATTTAAAGAAATACTAGGATTACCCCCTAAAAGAGACATTGATTTCTCCATCAATATGATGCCTATAGAAACCCCAATATCCAAGACCCCTTACATAATTAATACAACATAATTGAAGGAATTTCAAATGAAACTTGAAGATATTTTGAAAAAGGGGTATATACGCCCAAGTGTGTCACCTTGGGGTGCCCCAGTATTATTTTTGAAGAAAAAGGATGGAAATTTGAGACTTTGCATTGACTTTGGGAAGTTGAACAAGGTAACTGTGAAGAACAAGTATCATTTGCCAAGGATCAATGACCTATTTGATCAGTTGAAAGATGAAAACATATTCTCTAAGATTGATCTCAGGTCAGTCTACCATCAAGTAAGAATTGAAGAAGAAGACATCAAACAAGACTTCCTTTCAAGCAAGGTATGGCCATTATGAGTTCACAGTGGTTCCATTTGGGTTATCAAATGCACCATTCATCTTCATGTGTTTAATGAATGGTATTTTGGGAGAATACTTAGATAATTTTGTCATTTTATTTTTGGATGAAATTATTATATATTATAAGTCGGAGGAAGAGCATGAGAAGCACTTGAGGATGGTATTACACGTATTAAGGGAGCATCAATTTTATTCCAAATTGAGCAAGTGCTCATTCTATCAGAAACAAATTCATTATTTGGGACACATCATTTTAGAGCAAGGGATAGCAGTGGATCCTTAGTATATAGAGTCCATTAGAGGATGGTCAATGGAAAATAATGTGATGGAGGTTAGACCATTCATGGGCCTTGTAGGATACTATAGGATATTTATTGAAGTATTCTCAAATATTTCTCACCCAATCACTTCCTTGAAAAACAAGGGTGTGAAGTTTCAGTGGACATTGGATTGTGAAAAGAGTTTCCAACACTTGGAGAATTTACAACAAGTTATCCAATACTAAGGATTGTTGATCCAAATGAAGACTTCATTGTATGCAGTGATGCATGTAAAGAAGGGCTTGCTGGAGTCCTCAGTCAAAATGGGTATGTGGTATGTTATGAATCGAGGAAGTTGAAGGAACATGAAAGGAAATATGCTACTCATGATTTGGATTTGGAAGCCATAGTGCATTCCTTGAAGATGTGGA
>JZKD02S1747880.1:81291-100852 GCA_000966675.3 Picea glauca
TGCTTTAGTAACATTTCCTTTTTATCTGCTTGGTCCTTTCCGAGACTCTTGGCCTTTTTCACATGCCTACAATGATTTCAAACAAAAAACATATTGATCACAATTTCATGCAAAATCATTTTACTATTGTTCAAAACTCAAGAGGAAATATTTATATCAACACAATACTTATCTATGCAATTTCATGGATCTGCATCTAGTTGTTTTTCTTACTAACTTGGCCCATTTTTTTCCTTGAAATACCCATTGTGTTCATGATCCCAACCAATAGTCTACAAGAATTATTTGAAGTCTCCTCTTCCTTGTGGTCACTCACCCTCTAAGCCTAAGCTCGGGTATCCCCTTCTTTGTTATATAGTCCCTCGAGTGATCCATCTTTCCTTTCTAAGGATTTCTCGCATAGGAATATTTTCCAAGACTTTACCAATTCTTACAGTTGAGGCATCCCTCTGAATGGATCTGTCGAGGTGTCCTCCTGACCTGCGTTACCACAACACAACATTTTATATGGAGATCATGTCTTATCACAAGGTTCTCATGTCACAACAATAACCTTTCTCTATGCTTTTCCAACTTGAAAACAATCATCTATCCCTCCCGGACAGATCTTTCATCTCACTCGTGTCACATAAATACAGTAACCATGAGATGTTATCATCAATTCCAATTTATAATTTCTTTCAAATCTGTTACCCGCATATTTCCAAATTCCACATTTTTATTTTCATATCTATTCCACACAGGAACTAGATTCAGAAGTATGAGATATTTCTTCTCATAATAGTTTGGCTTGATATGCATTGGTCTTCCTTATGGGATTTACTTATGTTTCCATATCCAAGACCCTTCTTCCTACAAATCCATCTTCACATAGCCAAAAAATTTGTTAGTTATCATCCACATTATATCTTCCAAACTGTACATACTAAAAGTCAAATGATTTTCATCTATTGAATGATACAAAGGAAAAGGAAATATCATTCTTTACGCATGCAACATTTAAGTGTACCAAATTTTTCCAAATGCAATTCAAATATTAAATGACTTTAATCAATGTCCCAATGTTCATGGCCACATTCCTACCCAATGCACCCTTGCATTGATTTCAATTTTTCCACACTTTATGACAAGAACTTTACCGTGGTGTGTTGGAGCTCAACCAACCTCTTCACCATATGGATTATTCATTCTTGTTCATTATTACAACAAGATTGTTCTTCCTGCTACAAATTGATCATCTCCTCAGATTAACATATTATAATATGAAACCTAAGTTTTGTATGGTTGCATCTAAAAAATTCTCCCCTTATTGGTAGTGAGTGGTGCCAATACTCATGGCCACCTAATTCCTTTATTTAACACCCTTACATTTTAGGAAGAGTATTGGAAGGTCCTTCTTCCTTAATGGGTAGTCTATTGTCTACCCTCTTATGCAAGCATGCATTTCCTCAATGCATTCAATTCAATGTGATGAATATGAGTACGTTTGTTCCCAATCACTCTTTATTGGTCAATGTACTCATGACACTATTGATTCATGAATTTTCTGATTGTTAATCATTCTTGACTGACATAAATTTCCTCTATCTCTATTGTTCAAATTCTTCTTTCCTAAATCTTACCCTGCTTGGGTAGAAATGACATACAATAGCCACTAAAAATGATTTGCATATTAGTAAGAAATTAAACTACTTCAAAGGGAAATCTCACCAAATCCATTCATACCTTATGCCACACATGCATGAACATTTTTATACATGTTCTAACAACCAACACCCTTTTTTTTTTTTTTTTTNTATCTCATCAATAGTGCTCCATGGGGCTCCCAAAGTCCCTTAAAAAATATTTCAACATCAATCTTCTTTCCTTTATCCTTTACCAGAGGTTATCTACCATTGTAAACTATTCTTTCCCAACAATCCCAATCATTTCCTACAAAAAACATGCATTATCACATTCCAAATCATGTCCTTCGTCATGTTAATTGAAATATATGTATCTAAATCGGTAAAACATTTTCAGATATGCCCCAACATATCTTTATGCAATGTATCACATTACCCTCAATGTTTTCACGAGTGAAAACATAATAAAGTCTCTAGTTGTCTCTATCGTCACACATTTATCACCATTCTCATGCTAAAACACTCACACACAACAACATACCATCTCCTCATCCTAGAGAAACAAAAATACACAACAGAAAAAAGGAGTTAAGGGACTCTTCCCTCTTTCCAACTCCTTCTACATGGTCTAGACTTTTCAGCTTATCTAAACTATTCCCAAGGCCTCACCCCCCTTACAAATTGTTGGCTTTAACCAAATTTATACTTGTTTGTTCATTTTTATTTCACCAGTTGTACTTGTTCCCACAAATTTTCTTTTAAGGATTACAACTTTTTAAAGAATTTTAGAGTTTTAAAGTGAGAAACATAGTCCTCCTTTTCTACTTCTTTGCTTCCACAATCTACTCCCTGCTAGGATATTTATGCTATTTTCCTTGAGTAGTCTTGGTTAGGTTCACCTTAAGCTTCTTGGATAATTCAGTATGCTACAACATAAATATTTTTGTTCACAATGAATTATGAACATGTGCATTCCACACATTACTATTTAGACATCAGAATAGTCAGTGTTCATTTGTTAGTCTTCCATTCATGCATTATCTCTTATTATGTAATCCAAGATTCTTATATGGATATGATTAAGTCCCACTGCCCAATTCTCAACAGTCATTAAGGTTGTGACTCTGTTCTCCTGACAGAGTCTTTACATAGTTCTTCCACAGAGAACTCCTTCAGCATGCAACTATTTCATTGCACACCTATCATTATCCAGAGTGGCCTTAACTTTATTTTTTCAGAGGTTTACTTAAAATTACATAAGGGATATAAGCATGCATATTTATTATGCATCTATATTGTTCATCCACACATATTCATTCTTATGTTAAATTACATTCATAATGCACATAACCACATGTAATCCTTACAGGAATAATCATGTTGACTTTTATCATGAGAATAGAGCATCCCTGCTCATTTATTCTTTCAACAATTTATTCTATATTTTCCCGAGGAAATGGAACACATCCTCCTCAAGATATTATTTCATTGATATAATCAGAGCCTCCAACATAGGGTTAACCATGCAACCATGGAATTGATCATATATTATAAGTACACATATTGCCTCACATCTTACTTGATCAAGTAGTAATATTATTCTTTTAAGCATGTATACATATATTTGTATATATGTAGGTGCATCACTTGCAAGTTTTTACCCCATTCATTCAAATTGATATTTTAGTCTTAATATTAGCTTTATTTAGTGACAGATTACAGTCAATCATATGACTAGTCTCATGACCATAATTCATACTGATGCTTTCCTCTCTACATGGAAACAACTAGAAAGGGCCACTTTTCCCCTTTCTGTTGTAAAAGCCTTCCATAAATAAGAATTCAGATGGGTAGTTATTGTATTACCCAAGGCAATAAGATAACCACTTATATTATCTTCTTCATGCCTCAATTCATTCTTGGTCAACAAACCTTTTTAACAAGGGAATCCTTTTCTAGATTCTCACTCACTTCTACTTGTGTATACCAAGTCATATATATATGGATTCCATACTAATCAATTGGTCATATATAAGTTCCCAAACACTTCCTCTACCATATTTGGGATCAACATTTCATTAACCATTCTATGTTATCCTCATAGTGTAATATACAATAAATATCATCAACATCTTACTTATGTTGTTATAATTCAAATCACCACTAACTATATAATCTATGACATCACCATATTTTACATCCAATGATAGGCTATAATAAGTCTATATGCACCAATAATTTTACCCATGCCTACAGTGCAGACGTATTCCTCTTCTTCCATGAGGGTTGTCCTCATTCCATCAGACTCCTTTGTATTTTTCAAAAAGGGAATTATCCCAATAGTAGGTTTTTTTGTTATGATAGTTCAAGTAAGTTGACCTCTCCTAATTCCATAAGGCCTCTAAACATGGGGAAATTGTACTCACAAGGCTTAATCTATGGTTAAACAAAATTTTAATTAATAGAGGCTTCATAAGCCCACATTTGCAGGAAATATTGCCATTTATTCAGTCCATTCTTCTCCAAGTCTTGTTATTAATGTCCATAAACATAATCTGACTCCTGTAGGAGTGGCTATTGTTAGCACTCTGTAAATTTTTTTGGCCAAGAAAACAAATGACATAAGTAACCTACAGACTGACTTTAAGACTGGAAACTAGCCTTTCCAATCTAGAGAGGGCTCTCTCTGAGACTTAGTTTATAATAGATAATGAATTTGAATTGTTGGCTAGATTTATGTGTTTGGGAAATGTTTCTGGTTTCGCTGGCAAGGAAATACAAAACTTTGGGCTATGGATTCAACCTCCTGAAAGCGAGAGAAATCAATGACTTGGTAAATGAAACTTTGAGAGGATAAAGGCTAAGTAAGAAATAGTCTTTCAGTTCAAATGTCATTGTGTGTGGCGAAAGAAAGAGTACATAAAGAAACTTAGAAAACCATTAAAGATGAATTTTAACTTCCTTAGAAGAACACACAGAGTTTAAATGGAGAAGTCTAAAGAACTGGGCGATGAATTTTAGACTTATTAAATGTTCCAATTTAAACAAAGGGAAATGAATGAATATACAGAAAACATGAAGTACATACATAGATAGGATCAAAATACATCAAACCACCACGATTAGAATCTTTTCGTCAAAGCCTCAAGACTTCTACATTATATTTTCAGTCATGTTAAAATATTACATTCCAAGAGTCCGTTGTCTACACTACTTTCCCAACTCGGCTTACATTGAAAAGATACAATTTATAGAGAAAAACCACACCCTCTCGGCAAGATATGCCTCAAATTAATTCTCCTATAATTTCGGATTCAGTTACTTCCTCCCAGATGACATTTTGATTGGAGTTTACTAAAAATGGAAACCTAAATGCACCCACTCATTACATAACTAGCGTCTTTGTCTTCATCATTAAGTTATGAGAAATATTCGATCATCAGGTTGTGATGCATCGACGTTTTCTTTTGTGGGTTGCCCAAGTGATCGAGTACACTGTCGAAAACTCTTCCACCTTGTGCAATGGGCTCTGGTTACAGTTGCATGATCATTGGTTGTAGCATGCACATGGAAAATTGGTGTGGTAGATGTCTGTCTATGGTTTCTCATGCACTCCAGGTGGTAACGACAGTTGGGATGCCATGTATCTCATCCAAAACTAGCATGCGTTTTTCCTACACTTTTCCTCCTTAATAAGTAAGTTTCCAACATCTTAACGAAGGATATTCATTGTGCGGGCACCGTGTCAGACTTATTATTAACCGAAAGGAAACAAGACACATGGGAGAAATATATTGTATGATGATAAAAAATACAAAATGGGGTTGTCTCAATCATGCCTCAGGCCTCACCTGCAGCCTTGAAACTCTAATTTTTTTCCTAAGGGACCAGCTCCATCTGTTCAAATTCTTCACTTGTCTCCACAAGACCGCATTCCCCTTCATCTTTTCTTGAGTGTTGGCGAGAGCTGCATGGACATTATCCATGGCTGGTCTGTATTCTTTGAAGTGATCTATGATTCTTTCCTCTAACACTCTCTGTTCCTCCTCTAGCTGAATGATCACATATTGTGTTTCTATAAGCTGTCTTTTGAGCGAATTTTTATTCCTTTCTTAGCTCTACGACGTTGTCATTTCAACAGTCCTTTCTTCCAACTGTTTTCTCAACTCTCTGTTCTCCTGATACAATTTGATGATAGTGATATGCACTTGCTTTAACTATTAGGACGACTCTTGAACGTCCACGTTTTCATTTCCCGGCCTTCTCCTTCTTTCACTAATTCCCTTGCTTGAACCTTCAATAGGTTCTATCCAAACAAAAGACACGAGTAACTTCTTAGCAGCAGACTGGGTGCACGGTTCGCTGGGAGCTTGGGTATCTTTGGGTTTCCTGATCAACCTTGGCCTTCCTCTTTTCTGGGGTGCTGACTGGTGGGATGAAAAAACTTCTATTTTCTTTCCTTTTCCTATGCCCTCTTCCATTCTTGCTTCCATGTTGTGGAATGTTGTTTCCCTCATGGATAGGAGAAAGTCTCCTTTGGGGTCCCTAGGGATGTCGGCTGAAATTAGGAATGAATCCTAGTATTTATCCAACCATCTCAATTCTACGACTACCATTAACTTGATCAATGACAGATGGAATAAATTTTTCCTCAGTTGGTCAGCTTCGGCCTGGACGTTGTCTGCCATCCTTTCTAGGCTTCAATGTAGGAAGAAAGTTAAGTTTAAAGGACTTTTCCCTATGAAGTGCATCAACAACCTGATGTGATATGGGTATACTTTATCAAACCTTCCTTCATAAGTGAGATACCTTCTAATCACCTTTAGGATCTTATGGAAAGGCTATCGAAGATACTGACTCATAACCCCTCCTCCGATTTTCCATTTAGTAAGTTTGGCTTGATAAAGTATTCATAGCATAAAACGTCTAAAGGCATGCCTTTAGACCACTTTTTACCATGCAGAGGGATCTTCATCACAACTGACATAGATTCCTCCATCACTCGGAATGTGATTCCTGCAATGGTCATGCGGAACCCATTAAACCTGAGAGTGAACTATTCAACCATCTTTGCATTGTATCATTTAATATTCTAATAATAGCGCATACATATGAACTATTCAAAATATGCCCTAATATTCAGATATTCATTGATTAATGTCAGGTCCTGAGGCTTGGACCTCATGGCCCTGCCACTTTGCACCTTCTTTCTTATGCTTTGGGATGTTTTCATGAAGAGAACATGTTTTTTTTCATGCGCATAGTAATGAATGATAACACCCTCTCTGCATGGAGAATGAGAATGATTGACTTCACAAAGACTTGTAGAAAAGGCAGTGATAGAAACATTGCACGACAAGAAAAATCAATGTTAGGAGTCCACCGCGTGGCCGCAAAGCATGATGGAAAATTTCAGCGTAGTAGGAGATAGGCACAGTGACAAAAACAATGGTAGGCTCATCATAGTAAGGAAGTGAGATGGAAAATTATGACGTGGTGGTAAGGCGCTAGGAGACTTGCCATGAGACAAAGAATTTAGGCACATAAATAAATTCAGTGCGACAGGAAGAAACTCCAAATAAGGGAGGCTGACCACGAGAAAAACTATTGTCTAACACAGCAACTCATAGTGAAATCCAATAGGTTTTAAACAATGACTAATAACGAAGGAGACGCGGAAAATTGAATGAACAGAATCACAATACAAATGATGGAAATCATCCTTCCCACAATGAAAGGCTCCAGAACTTGTAGAAAAAACCACAAACAATGCACCAATTCGAAAGGTAAAGGAGGAACATGCAAGGTGACCAATATTTATACTTGAACAGGTAAGGAATGGAATCATGGCAGAGGATGATAAATCCATGGTGATGAGAAGTTTGGAAATAGGCTGAATATTTGTGCAACAAACTCGCGTGATGGGTACACTTTGAAGTGTGCAAAGTACATATGATAAGAGCGGTAGAGTATACATGATATGAGCGTTGTGATTTTTTACCTTTCTAACTTCATAATTAGGTGATGATGGTCATTAGATTCATCGACGTGACCTTTACCCCAACAACTTGCCTCAACCTATGGCATGTAAAGTCACCCTTTCTAATAGGACTCAATCTTTTGGGAAAGGGACCTTTACAAGTCACACATAACTAATAATTACATCCTTTCTTGACTCCAAGGGCCAACCCACTACTTGTTGATTTCAACCCATTCATTATTCAGTACTTGACTTCACACGCTTTGACACATGAACTATGACTCATCTAGGACTCACTCTAACTGCAAAAATTATGCTACTAATAGTTGGCTCCAATGGGGATGATATCCTCCTGGTGAGGTGGAAAAGAACAATAGACCAGGTGCCTGATCATTGGGATTTATTTGATTTATAGACTCTAAAACAACGAAAAGACTCATCCCATAACTTCTTGACGTAGTTATGACCAGACTCAACATAAACTTAGGGACTTCACTACAGGCTTGAATTTTTTGTTGAGTACTGAATCGAAACACCTTCTTTGAAAAAATAAAAATGGCTATTTACAATGAAATGACATATTGAAAAATACTTACTGAACCAGATAATGTTTGAGGAACCTTCCATTCATAGGCCCCCCACTAGTGAGCTCTCTATTAAGCTCTTGTAGAAAATAAGCATTGTTCATGTGATACGTTGCAATCCTAAATGGCCCCATCCAAAGATGATCAAACTTTCCATGCTTCCCTTTTTCTTCATTCCTCACATCCCACTTTAGTACTAGATCATTTACCTTGAAATCCTCCTCTTTAGTGTGTTTGCCAAAAATTATTTTCATTATGTCTTGGTGAAGTTGTGCTTAGTTGAAGACTTGTTCTCTCATTTGTTGTGTATCGACCAATTGGTTTATCCTTATTTGAGTGTCGTTTGGTTCATAATCTTTCTCTTGTAGCAATCTCCTAACTTGCAATCCCAATGAGGTGGGGAAAATTGCCTCCGCACCATATACAAGTTGGAAAGGCGATGTGGAGATGGAATTTTTGGTAGTGATTTTCTTGGCCCATAGTGCATAGATAAGATATTTGTGCCAATCCATCTTGTTGTCCTGCAAAAGTTTTTTAATAATCATGGTTAAACTTTTGTTAGATGACTCCGCAAATCCATTACCCTATGGATAATAATCTTTAGAATGTCCTAGAGTTATATTGTAATCGCTACAGAAAATCTCCATCTTCTTAGACTTGAATGCTGCTTCATTGTTAGTAATGATCTTGACTGGGAAACTGAATCTAGACAATATATTGGTCTCTAAGAAATGAATGATAACAACATTGGTAGCTTACCTCGCAGGGACCACTTCGATCCACTTGGTGGAGTAGTCTGTGGCCATCAGCATCCATCTATGTTGTGTTGAAGATGGCAGATGAATCTCTCCTATAAAATCCAGACCCCATTGTATAAAATATGCTTTGACAGAGATAGGATTTAAAGGAAGGGGTTGCAGCTTTATTTTCCCATCGAATATCTGGCATTCGTGGAAGCTAGGAAATTATTTGTATACATCCACAAAAATACTAGGACAATAGAATCCCACCCTCAAGATTTTGTGCACAGTGGTCTTCCAGTAATGATGCCCCCCACAGTCTCCTTTGTGAAAATACTTGATAGCTCATTTTGTATCTTCGTCCAACAAACAATTCAGCAAGATCCAAAAATCGGGCTTTGGATTTTATCAATCCTAGAGGAGCTTGCAAATTCCTTAACATGTAAATAATTTCAGTGTACCAAGGTGAATCAATGAACTTCTGAGATACCTGTGGGATCGTTTCTTCTTGTGGATTATTTGACACATCAACAATGAAATTTATTACCAAAACGTCGTAGTTCGACTACACCATTAATTTTGTGAGCCCCTAACTCTTAATCAACTTTGTAGGATTGATTTAAAGGTCATATTCCAACATTAATGTGATCCATTTATCCCTTCTCCCTTTAGTATTAAGCTGAGTCAATATATCCTTAACGAAATTTCTAGGCACATAAGCAATGACGCGAGAATGCAATATATAAGTTCTTAATTCCTTGAGGGCCTTCACCAAGGAATACACTTTCTTTTCCATGATATCATACCTTAGTGGGGAGTCTCTCAATGTCATGTTGAAATAGGCTATGGGATATTCAAAATTTTGCTCATCCTTCTGTAATAAGATGCCAACGATGGTGTGTTATGAGGCAAAGGAGAACAAGATAAAGTCCTTCACAAAATACAGGCTTGCCAACATTGGAGATTTGGTCAGTTCCACCTTAATATATTCGAATGAATTCATAGATTCAGGAGTCCATTTGTTTTCATTACCTTTCCTGAGCATGTTTGTGATGTGCTTTATAATTTCAGCCAAGTTCATAATGAACCTTCTTAGAAAATTTACCTTTCCTAGGAAAGACTGCACCTCTTTCGTGCTCCTGGGAGTGTCAATCTTTAGAATACATTCCACCCTATTGGGGTCTATATTTATGCCTTCCTTTGAGATGATGTGTCCAAGAAACTTTCCTTCTTGCATCCTCAAGTTTTATTTTTTCATATTTAATGAGATGCCAAATTTTTTTCATTTTTGGAAAACCTTCTTCATATGCTCAAGACCTTGTTCATCGAAATCCAAAAAAATTATGATATCATCCAAGTAAATCACAATAAAATTATCCTTCTCACTGGAAAAGGTATTATCCATGGCCCTTTGGAAAGTCTTTCCGACTTTCATAAGCCCAAAAGGAATTTTTTCATACATGAACATACCCCAAGGTGTTGTAAAGGTTATCTTCTCCCGATCATCCAGGTGCACCATGATCTGGTTGTAACCAAAAAATTCGTCCAACATCGACATTTTCTGGGATCTAACCACCTTCTGCAAGATGTAATCCATCTTATGAAGTAGATATTTGTCTTTGAGAGACACCTTGTTTATATTCTGAAAGTCCACACACAATCTTATTTCACCAATTTTCTCTCTGACAAGCAGAAGGTTAGCCACCCACTTTGAAAATATGAAGGACAGAATAATTTTGGCATCAAATAGTTACTTTACCTCCTTTTTGATCAATGGAAGAAGCAGAGGGTTGTTTCTTCTCAACTTTTTCTTGAAGGGTTTCTAATCCTCCTTGATGGGAATCACATGTTGAATTACTCCAGTGTCATAGACCTTCAAGTCTTCATAACTCCGTGAAAAAATTTCTAGGAAATATTTCATGAGGCTGTTATACCTCTATTTGACTTCTGGACTCATCATTTTTAACAGTCTGATTATCTTAGGATTATCTTGAGTACTGATGTTGCAATCCTCTATATCTTCATCATTCATAGTAATCCTAGGATTTATGGCTACATCTTTTTCATCAAAGGATTTTTCTAATGGGACAAAGACTTTGGGGATAATGTTGTTTTTTAGCTGCACTATATTCCTTCCAGCTATCCAATTTTGAAAGGGGTCATTGTTACTACGTCCAGCTGCATCTTCATATTCTTCACAACAACACTCATCATCAATATTCATGATAGTGAACTCAACGATCATTTGGAGGAATCTCTCTACCTTTTTATCATATTCAAACACTTGCCAATATTTAATGTTATCGGGTACTGCGGGCCTGTCTTTGAATTCGATTTCATACTTCTTATTTGGAAAAATGGGAATTTTGAACACCGAAGATGAGGTGGCCAGAGCATCTACAATTTGATTTTTCCCCCTGGGGATCACTAACAAATTGTACTCTGAAAACTCTTCAAGGATATCCAACACTAGATTTATATATTCTCTTAGTCTTGGATGCTTGGACTAGTATATACCCTTTACCTGATTTATGATGAGCTAGAAATATCCATGCACCGCTATCCTTTTAGCACCCAATTCCTTTAAAGTTATCAAACCCAAAATCAGTGCCTCATATTCGGCCATATTGTTTGTACAATCAAAAGAGAGCTTGTAAGAGCAGAGCTTTGTACCAACTTTGGGAGGATTAATCCACACACTATCTCTGACTACTTCCCTGCTAACAACTCCATCAAAGCTCATGTTCCACATTTCATTTTTTGCATGGTTTCTCTGATCTGCACTTTCCTCTGTTCAATGCTAGACCTTGTCTTCGATAGTCATGACAATCATTGGATTCCCCTCTTCAAAACTCAAGTTATTATAAAGAATAGAGGAGTTGACTTCAATGTCGACATAGTAGATAGGATGATTATTCAGTTGGGTTTTTCTACTCACCATTTACTTAAGAAACAACTCTCTATACAGTCTCCTTTATTGGCCAAAAATATGGATGGTAGCATAAAACATGTCCATCTACAAGGTTCCTTTTAATTTTGCGGCCCAAGATCTGGATAACAACATGCCAAATTTTGGGGGAATGTCGGCAACCACCATGTCCATGACCAGATTCTTTGATGGAATTTGAGATAATGACACGACCAAGCATTTGATCAAACCCAAGAACTTCACCTTTCTTGAGTCAAAAGAGAAAACATCTTTAGAAGTCTTGTGATGTCCAAGCCTAACTCATCCATGACCGCCTTTGGCATGAGATTATGTGATGCACCTGAATCCAACATGGCATTATGCAAAGTCATGTCATGAATTTTGAGAATGACATAGAAAGGGGAAACATCATCAGTATCACCACTTTCTTCTACACGTAGACTGAATAAGATGGTAGGGTGGTCATCTTGGATGTTCAAGGTGTCGAGACAAATATTTTTATTTTGGCCATTTTTCTCTCAAAATTAAGAGGAGGAGGAGCTTTATCTACCTCTTTGACACTCATTTCCTTACTTGCCTTAGGTGATTTCTTTAGGGATTCTTCCTTTGATTTTCCTTTCTCTGTCGCATCCCTTGCTGAATTATATTTCTTTTGTTGGATTGAAGAGGGAGTGTTCACCTTGGGTTCCTTTATGAAATTTGTCTTTGGAGGCTCTACAGACGTCTTTTTACTTTTGAGGTTATATTTATTTTAAAATTGCATGATTTCATTGTGATATACCTTCCTGAACTCCTCTGTTTTCGAAGACAACGTATCACCATTCTCTAACATAAAACAATCATTCACATCCATAAATTGATCGTGCTCTCCTTTTGTTAAGAACACATATTTATCTATATCATCACAACAATGGATATAGTCTTGGATCATTTGATCAAATTCTTCATTTTCATATTTTTTTTGGAAAGGGGGTCTTATCTATTGTTCACCTTGATCTCTTTGGTCCCTTTTCCTGATCTACGGAACTGAAGCTCTTCTAAAATTTTGATTTCTAGGATGGAAATCGTTTTGCTCCCTGGTGGTAGGCTTGTTCTCCATGAACATCCTTTCCATAAGCCTTTAAATATTATTCATCATCAATTCAAACTTTTCATCTAACAACCGAGACGTAGAGGGATGTGCATCCCCTTTGGGCTTCTTCCCATTTTTGTCAAAATTTTGTTTGATTTTTCCCAACGCCATCAAATTTACTTCAACTTCAATCATGGTGCTCATCGTAATGCCTAAGGTATTATATATTCTTTCTCTCAACAATAATGCAAATTCACTGTCAAAAGAATCAACATATCGAATCTGGGAAGCTCTGGGAGGCGGTTTGACTTCCGTGGGGATCGAATTGTAAACTTTCATGAATCTAGCTAAAAAATCTTGCACTATTTCCTCTGGTGATCTTTTATATTGTTGTATTGAGTCAGTAAATGTAGAGGATTCTTTTTATCACCCCATATGGAAAGAAATAACATTTCAAAATCTTCAAATTCAGGGATGCTCGTTGCTTGAAGGTCCTTGAACCACTTTTTGACCTCCCCTGAGAGGCTTTGCACAAATAATATCATTTTCGCATCCTAATGATTGACCTCTTCTAGGTAAAAAAATCATTAAGACAATCCAAGTTATTTTGAGCAGAAGCATTTCCTTCAACATCATATAACTTGATCCTCTGATTATACTTATGGGGAAAATCATGTAATTGGGATAATAAGGTAAGAGGTGTGAATCTGGCAGTCATGAATCTAGGAGGGTTTTGCACTAGATGGGTGGTCTGAGTGGGGATTATGGAAGTTTGCGGAGGGTTAGTTGGTATCACATAGTGGAACTTTTTCTCATTGAAAACTATTTCATCCAAATAGGATTCTGATCTGGACTTGAACAAAGTTTGTTCAAATAGTAAATAGAAGCCAAGGTCATCGATGCTTTGTACTCTGTCTTTGGGTAAAGATAGGTTCTTTTCCATGTAATAGAACATGTATGGTATCTATTCCTTTCCTTTGCGCATAAGTTTTTCTGGATCAGACATAGGCGTGAAAGGTTATGGATCAGGTTTTTCTCTGGTATAAACTTTCTTTGGAGCCATGATTTATGATTCTGACTATTCTATGCTACCGGTCTTATTTACTTGGAGTCACTAGGGTAAAAAATAAGTTTCATCCAATATAGGTGTTTGACCCACTGTTACCCTCATGGGTCAAAACTACATCTTTAGTCGTTTTCCCAGGGAAATTATTTCAATTTCATCCCCGACAATGGTGCCAAGATGTTAGCACTCTGTAAATTTGTTTGGCTGAGAAAACAAATGATAGAGGTAACCTACAAAACGACTTTAAGACTAGAAAATATCCTTTCCAATATAGAGAGGGCTCTCTTTGAGACTTAGTCTCTAATAGATAATGACTTTGAATTGTCGACTAGATTTATGTGTTTGGGAAATGTTTTTGGTTTCACTGGAAAGGAAATAAAAAACATTGGGCTATGGAGTCAACCTCCTGAAAGCGATATAAATCAATGATTTGGTAAATGAAACTTTGAGAGGATAAATGATAAGAAGGAAATGGTCTTTCAGTTTAAATGTCATTTTGTGTGGAGAAAGAAAGAGTACATAAAGCAACTTAGAGCACCATTAAAGATGAATTCTAACTTACTTAGAAGAAAACATAGAGTTTAAATGGCGAAGTCTAAAGCACTGCACAATGAATTTTAAACTCTTAAATGTTCCAATTTAAGCAAAGGGAAAGGAATGAATATACATAAAACAAGAAGTGCATACATATATAGGATCACAATACATCAAATCACCACCATCATAATCTTTTCATCAAATCCTCAGGACTTCTGCATTATATTCCAGTCGGGTTCAAAGATTACATTCCAAGAGTCCTCTATCTACACTACTTTGCCAACCTGACTTACATTGAAAAGATACAATATATAGAGAAAAAACACACCCTCTCAGGCAACTATGCCTCAAATTACTTCTCCTCAAATTTCAGATTCAATTACTTCCTCCTATATGACCTTTCGAATGGACTTTACTAAAAATGGAAACCTGATTGCACCCACTCATAACATAACTGAAATATTTGTCTTCATCATTCAGTTATGAGAAAGAATTGATCATCAGGTTGTGATGCATCGACGTTTTCTTTTGTGGGGTGCCTGAGTGATCGAGTGCACTTTCGAAAACTCTTCCACCTTGTGCAATAGACTTTGGTTGCATCTGCGCGATCATCGGTTGTAGCATGCACATGGTGTGTTGGTGTGGCAGATGTCTGTCTGCAATTTATCGTGCACTCCAGGTGGTAACGAAGGTTGGAATTCCATGCATCTCATCCAAAACTAGCATGTGTTTCTCCTACACTCATTCTCCTTAATAGGTAAGTTTCCAGCATCTTCGCTATGGATATTCACTGCATGGGCACCATGTCAGAGTTCTTTTTTACTTGCAGAAAACATGACATGTGGGGAGAAATATTCTATACCATGATAAAAAAGACAAAATGGGGCTATCTCAATCATGCTTTTGGCCTCACTTGCAGCCTTGAAACTCTAAGTTTTTTCCTAGGGGACTAGTTTTGTCTATTCATATTCTTCACTTGTCTCCACAAGAGCACATTCCCCTTCAAATTTTCTTGAGTGCTAGCGATAACCGCGTGGAAATTATCCATGGTCGATATGTATTCTTTGAAGTGCTTTGTGATTCTTTCCTATGACACTCGTTGTTGTTCTCATAGCTGAATGATCATGCCTTTCACCTCTTTGAGCTTTCTTTTGAGCCAATTTGCATTCCCTGCTCGACTCTACGATGTTGTCATTTCAACAGTCCTTTCTACCAGCTATTTTCTCAACTCTCTATTCTCCTAATAAAATTTGACAATAGCATGATACACTTTCTTCAACTACTGTGATGACTCCTGAACCTCCATGTTTTTAGTGCCTGGCCTTCTCTATCTTTCACTAATTCCCCTGCTTGAACCTTCAACAGGTTCTAGTCGAACAACGTACATGAATAACTTCTCAGCAACATAATAGGTGTGTGATTCACTAGGAGATTGGGTCTCTTCGGGTTTCCTGATCAACCTTGGCCTGCCTCTTTTCCGGGGTGTTGGATGGTGGGATGGAAAAACTTCTATTTCCTTTCCTTTTCCTGTGGCCTCTTCTATTCTATCTCTCATGTTGTGGAATTTTGTTTCCCTCATGGATAGGAGAAAGTCTCATTTGGATTTCTTGGGGATGTTAGATGAAATTAGGAATGAATCCCAGTCTTTGTCCAACCATCTCAATTCTTCGACTACCGGTAACACGATCAATGAAATATGGAATAATGTTTTCCTCAGTTGGTCAACTTCGGCCTGGATGTTATCCACCATCCTTTCTAGGCTTTGATGTAGGAAGAAAGGTAAGTTCAAAGGCCTTTTCCTTGTGAAGTGCATCAATTGCCTGATGTGATATGGGTATACTCTGTCAAACCTTCCTTCATAGGTGAAATACCTTCTAATCACCTTTAGGAGCTTATGGAAAGGATCCCAGAGATACTAACTCAGAATGCCTGCTCCGATTTTTCCATTTAGGCACTTTGGCTTGATAAATTATTCATATCATAAAACGTCTAAAGGCATGCCTTTGGACCACTTTTCACTGCGCAGAGGGATCTCCGCCATAACTGCCAAATTTTCCTCCGTCACTCAGAATGTAATTCTCGTAATGTTTGCGCGTAACCCATTAAACCTGAGAGAGAATTGTTCAGTCATATTCGCGTTGTATCCTATGATATTCTCATAATAGTGCACACATTTCACCTATTAAAAATATGCCCTGATATTCAGATATTCATTGATTAATGCCAGGTCCCGAGGCTCAGACCTCATGGCCCTACCACTTCATGCCTTCTTTCTTATGCTTTGGAATGTTGTCATGATGCCAACATGTGTTTGTTTCGTGCGTGCAATAATGAATGATAAAACCTTCTCTGTGTGGTAAGAATGATGTACTTCATAGAGACCTGTCAGAAAGGAAGTGATAGAAAATTTGCGTGAAAAGAAAAATCAACCTCAAAAGAACACTGTGCGGCCACAAGCCGTGATGGAAAATTTCGACGTAGTAGGAGATAGGCAAGATGATAGAAAACAACAATATTCTTGTTGGAGAAAGGAAGCGCAACAGAAAATTATGGCATTGGGAGACTTTCTGCGAGACCGAGAATTTAGGCGCAGAAATAAATTCAGTGCTACAGGAAGAAACTCCAAAGAAGAGAGGTTGACCACGAGAAAAACTATCATCCGACACACCAACTCGTAGCAAAATCCAACATGTTTTAAATAATGATTGAGAACAAAGGAAACACATAAACTTGAATGAACATACTCACAATAAAAATGATGGTAATCAACCTTCCCACAACAAAAGGCTCTAGAACTTGCAGAAAAAACCACAGACAATGCACCCAATTTGGAAGGTAAAGGAGGAACATGCAGAGTAACCAGTATTTATACTTGAATGGGTAAGGAATGGAATCATGGAAGAGGAGAATAAATCCATCGTGACAAGAAGTTTGTAAGAAGGATGAATATTTACGCAACAAACTTGCACGATGGGTACACTTTGAAGTGTGCAAAGTACAGATGATAAGAGGGACAAAGTATATGTGATATGATCACCGTGAGTTTTACCTTTATAACTTCATAATTAGGTGATGATGGTCGTTATATCTGCGACGTGACCTCTACCCCAACAACTTTCCTTGAAATCTGGCATAGAAATTCCCCATTTCTAACATGACTCGATCTTTTGGTAAAGGGACCTTTACAAGTCACACATAACTAATCCTTACGCCCTTTCCCAACTCCAAGGGCCATCCCGCTACTTGTTGATTTAGACCCATTCGTTATTCAGTACCTAACTTCACACGCTTTGACACATGAACTATGACTCATCTAGGAATGAATCTAACTGCAAAAATTATGGTGCTAACAACTATCATTTCCCCAAAGAAGAAATATGATTATTTTGCTACAATCCAACATGATTCAATTTTTGTTGAGTAATTTCCCAATAAAATTTCAATTTGCAATCCTTCTCCTTAAGAAGCTTATGCATGTAATCTCCCTGTTATAGAAAACACTCTCAACATGCTCATCTTATCCCTGGGTAAACTAGTTTCATGAATTTTCTTCGACCCATCCATGACTATTGTTTGAATCTTTCTCTGATAGATAGGGTAGGGTAGGGTGCCCTCCCGCTTAAGAGTTTTCTAAGATTTTTTTTTTTATCCAACTCTTTCATGAGCCCAAGCAAGCCAAGTGTTGTTTCCTTTTCTGATACCACTCGGTCACACACCCAACCCCTAGGTACCTTTTTAAGGGATGGGGTATATTTTTTTCACTTTTCTCAATCATCTCAAATATTCTCTATCACAACTCCATCGTCTTCTGCTCATCAAGAGATTTCCAACGATGATAAGTTCACTCAAAATTGAGCTATGGAAACAGGTTTATGACCTTCCAAATTTCTCAGGTTTACATAGGAAACATCTCTCTTACTTCCACGTGGCATCCTTATGACTTATCATTGTCCATGCCAACTGATGTGGTGACACCTTGGTCTTGATGTGGCATTATCCTAGCCTAACACAGTGGAACATCGATCCATGCAGGCCCACATCCATCGTAACTTGAGCCTTCTCCCAACACACTCTTTGCTTATCTCTCACGAATATGGTATTGAGGAATATTCCATTTCTTGCGATGGACAATCTTGATGCATGCAAGACCTCCAAACCTACGGTTAGGATTCATTCAACACCTAAGGTTTACAAATCCTATTGGACCCCACTCAACTTGTCAACCCATTGAATATTAGCATGCACCATCACAATGATGTTCTTAGTCAACATCAATTCTCCTTGTCATCATAGGGCGCTTATGCTTGCTCGACTAGATCATGATATTTGTCTCTCTCCTATAGTCCAATTAAAATACTTAATTAATATTTCGTAGAATACCATTCTTTGGTAAATAATTACTTAAACCTGATTAAGGATAATTATTCTTCACAAAATAATTATTCAGTAATTATTTTTTGTTTATCCTAATACTCATGCGCCCAATAAGTACTGAGGTTTTACTTTCTCTTCCCCCCCTTTAGAAGTAGTTTAGCACTAACTCAATTAATTAATCATATGATAATTATGAGTAATTATATTATAACACAATGAGGTTAATTTCTCCATAGTATAATTAAGTTGATTAACCTTAATTGAGTTATATAATTCAATCCCTCCATGACACGCAACTCCATGCCAAATTTCCACGTAATTTCACACACACACACACACACACACATATGCATATTTATTTATTTACCAGGGAAAATGATTAACTATATCCAATTTCATATTTATTATTGTGAATTTGTTCTTTTACTAAGTCGATTAATACCCAAGCCTCCGGACTTCGGAGAAAATCCTCATCATGTGTTTATGAACCCAAACCTCCTGAATGTCAGAGTTTCAGAGAGGGCGTGACTCATACTATATGTTTTTTCAAATATAATTAATTATATCACCATATAATTTAATTAATTCCCTTTAATGTTTATTATACATTGGAATACAGGAAAATAGGTTCAACCTTCAATTGTTTTGGTCTTA
>JZKD02S1747880.1:100862-113785 GCA_000966675.3 Picea glauca
GGGTCTTTCTCGCACTCTGCCTATATAGAAACCTGCAAAATTCATTTTTTATAAGGTTTTTACATAGGAAAATGCAACTTCTTTTCTCAGGAAAAGTTCTTCTCCCTTCTCTCATTAGGAACTCGGGCCACTGACCCCTCTAAAGGCAATAGATAGGTTTACATCATTAATGATCATAGGGATGACGAAAATAATGTGTAACATTGGGACATGCCTCTTACCTCATCTTCATGGTTGTAAGCCCCCTATGTGTATTCCATGATTTTGATCTATGTGATGATAATGTTCTGATCTAATTTTTGTTAATTCTTTCCAATGCCTGATTTTGTGCTCAATTCTAAGTCTTGAGCAGAAAGTTATGGTTATTTGAAAATTATCCATTAATTTGTTTGTTAGATGCAATTTTGAACTGTAATTATGCATTTTACACCTCCTCCATTGGATTTTTGATAGGATCCCAATCGTGTTTCTTACCATACATATTTTGGAAAGTGTGTTGAAGTTTCACCTCTTTCTGGGTTCTGAGCTTCCAGTTACAGCTTTCTAAAGTTATAGGCCAATTAGTGTTTTTGGCCTTGAATGATATAGGTACCTTATGTGCCATATTAAACATTTTTAACATGCCAAGAGTTTTAATTCAGCCCCATGAAAATTTTCTATGGTTCAATAGTTTTCCATAGATTGCTCTTGTTCCTCAATCTGATTTTAGAGAAAAACGTTATGGCCCTTTGAAGTTAACTGGGTCTTAAAATTTACCCTCCATTGTTCGTCCTGTAACTTCCTCATAAAATATTTGTTTGATGAATGTCTTACAGCATTAGAAATCTCTCTCTGGGATATTTCATTTGAGCTACAAAGACATAGTGTAGCTTGGTACACTTTGTTCTCATGTTTTTTGAGTAGCTAAAAACATTGTTTAGGGCCTCAAAAGCACGCTACAAGAAGATGACCTTCAAACAGTTTAAAATGTCACAGAAATTCACTGGTTTTCTGTTCTTGTAGACCATCCAAATGAATTCGTGCACACCAATTTGAAAATGTACACCCATATTTAGCATGCACAATAAGGTAATAAGTTAGTGCATGCTTTGTGCACCTATAACCAGTGTGGACCACTTGTTTGTCGTGTCAATATCTAGTGCATGCTACTTTTGTGTTGCACACCAATATCTATCGTGCACATATTTGGTTCATGCACTAATAACTATTGCACGCAAATTTTTTTCGTATGCTAATATTTGGA
Source organism: Picea glauca (assembly GCA_000966675.3). Taxonomy (NCBI): domain Eukaryota; kingdom Viridiplantae; phylum Streptophyta; class Pinopsida; order Pinales; family Pinaceae; genus Picea; species Picea glauca. Next base: position 102,106 of record JZKD02S1747880.1, read on the forward strand.
TGCATTTCACTCTACACGCCACACCATGCCAAAGTTTAGTGCTCTCCCACCACGCACCAGTACTTCATTTGCACCATTAATTAAACCATCGCACGACATGAATATTCAACATGCATGCACTACATACCAACATTGCACACACACCAAAAAAACTCCTCTGCACTCTTCCAATTCTTAGTGCACATACAACGCATGCCAATATTATGCATGAACACACCACGCATTCCAATATTATGTTTGTGTCCCTAATCCACACCATGCAGTGCTAAAATTTACTCTGCATACCACGCACCATAATTTTTTCATGCTTCACCTGCTTTCATCGCATAGTGCCTGATTTTAGTGTGCACCATTCTTTGTCCTCACATCACCATCTTGCACCACGCAACAAAAAAATTTTGTGCGCACACCCACACACCCTTATTTTTTCACGCAACCTAAATTGCACTGTGCAACACCAAATTTTAGTGTGCACACCTACGCACCCTTATTTTTCTGTGCATCCTAGCTTACACTTCGCAGCACCAAATTTTAGTGTTCACACCTATACACCCTCATTTTTCTGTGCATCACCATTTTTCACCCTGCAACACAAACTTTTAGCATGCATGTAATACCCCTATTTCCCCCAACTTTTAAATATAACTATATTTTTCTAAAATGATAGTGTAAACATTTATGATACTAATGTAAAAAGGAAAATGTTGGAAAAATTCTAAGGTGGGTTTCCTATACAGGTCATGACTCCATGAGAGGGAAACATTGAGGAAATTTTCCTTGCCAATTTAAAAGTCAAGAAAAATTGAGATTGCCAATTTTCTAGAATTGTGATGAATGGAGGAATTTGGCAGTTCAAATATCACATTTCCTCATGTATGAACAAAAATGGGTTCGTACTAGAACTTCCTTGCCTCAGAAACATGGGCATAAAAATACCCATCTACAAGACTCTAAGATGACCCACGAATTGGGGGATTTGACCCATGAAATATTGCTAAAGAAGGAAGGAAATGAAAGGAATATGGTGGGAAGAGAGGTAATAATTAGAGGAATGGGTTTGGTGGCCATTTTATGAAGAGGGAGACCATGTGCATCTCTTTGGTTCTCAAGAGAACTGGAAAAAAAATGAATTTATTCTGGGAATGGAAATTGTTGGGAAGTGTTTTCTAACCAAGCTGATAAATGGGGATGCGAAGAGGATGAGTGACTAAGGAAGCACTCATTGCAAGCCACCTTTCTTGGTAGATATATAAATGATATACTAAATTCATGTGGGAAGAGGAGAGTGATCTCCATCCCTGGTTGTTGCTAAAAAAATGGAAGAGTCTCTTTGAGCACATCATGACCTGGCTAGGGGGTGGCCAACGGTAAATCCATATAGGAGTTGGTGTTCCTATGATTGGGAGGAAAAGTGCACCCCTTTCAACAATTGCAACATTTTATGGGTCCTAGATAAGTATATTTTTGCTAAATCTTTGCAGTGTTAAGTTCAAAGAAAGTTACAGTCTGTGTTTTAAGAGTTGTGTAAGTTTAATTTATGACAAAAGTGGCTTCATAAATTTAGGTAAAAGGAAGAGAATGTTTTAGTTGAATCTCATTTGATTCACTTCCTTATCTCTTGACTGTCTGTGTCCTAAAATAAGATTTCTGGGTGAAATTGTTAAGATTGATCTACACTTACAACCCCTCTTTTGTTTCTAATGAGAACAAACAAATTAACTAGAATCACTACAGAAATTTAAAAGAGAAATACAAACTTTCTTCCTAAGGTTGATCATTATCTAAAGGTTGTCTGGAGTTCTTTGTTACAATACTTAGTAAATAACACATTTCAAAATTTTAGTTATGCTTTAAGGAAATAGTCCAAATGTTATTAAACATTAAAATGCATTGTAAATGAGGAATTTCTTAGATTTGTTAAAATATAAAAGCTCCAAAAACCTCATTTGGAATTTAAGAAAAGTTTATGCTAATTTTGGGCATTAATAAAAAATTATGTTAAACTTGTGTTAAATCTCCTAAATCTTCCCCTTAAATTGTGGTGGGCAGTAAATCATGGTAGAAATACCAAATTTATTGTGGAGGTAAATCTTTGTCTTAGGACCAATTTCCTTAAATTTAGTAAGAGTAGTAAAGCACAGTAATAAGAAAATAAAATTTACTCATTTACCCACGAGAAGGGAGAAATTATAATTATATTTTTAATTTCCAGAATGGAGAAATTTCCTTGGAATATAAACTTTTACTAAATCTCTTTATAAATATTGGAAATTTATATTTCTCTTTTTCTTATTTTCCTGTAAGAGAAAATGATTTTCTTTAAATTTTCCATTAACAAAATTGTGCAAGACTATGGAAATATATGTATATATGTTTATATACATATACATATACATATTATTATTATTATTATTATTACTATTATCATTATCATTATTATTCTGAAAAACAAAGGTTAAAGTTCTTGGAGGGTAAAAGACCTAAGACCGAAGAGAATATATTTTATTATTATTTTAATGCCAAAGCACAACCCATGACCAAATACTTTATTCAGCTCGTTATCTTCGGGACTTCGAGACTTTGAGGCTCTAAGATGTTTGTGCGATGGATCTCACGAGCTATAATCGTCTGGGACCCAAACCTTATATTTCCCTGTACGAGGTTTCATAGATAAGAAATATAATTAATTATATGATATTATATTTAATTGTGATCAAATTAATATAATTGAATATAATAACCCTTTATTGCAATTTATTAAATTATAAAACCAAAATAATTTAGTGTATTTAAATCATAAGATAATACAAGTGGGACCCTTCTGAAACTCCAAAACACCGGGACTCCGAGTTATTTGAGCATGAATAATTGCGTGGAAGAGCCAAAGGTGTGGACCTTAATATCTTCTCCTCCCTCCCAATATCAAATTATTAAATATGATGTTGGAGAATTTCCAAAACCTAGGTGTAAATTTCGAGAGATATAATATAATATATTATATTATATTAAGGTTTATTAAAATATCCACATGTGAATAAGGCCATCTCCTTTCCTTTAATTTTTAAATATTAAATGATGTGGAAACATGCATAAGTGGGGCCACTTCGGGGCTTCAGGACTCTGGGGTTCCGGGAGATTTGAGTATAAAGGATTTGTGAGAAAACTGAAAGAGTTGACCCAGAGAGTTCTATATTTCATTCTATTATTAAATATAATATTTGGAATTTTATAATCCTTGAACGCAATTTACAAAAAGGTTTAATGTAATATTTTTAATTGAACTATTATGTTATGCATACGTGACAAAGTACCAAACCTTCTTCCCTTTTTAATTTAATATTTAATGTGAAATCACGTGTAAGCGTGGACCCTTCAGGAGTTCGGAGCTTCGAGACTCTGGGATGTTTGGGGAAGATGGAGCGTAAGACCAAAACAATTGAAGGTTGAACCTATTTTCCTGTATTCCAATGTATAATAAACATTAAAGGGAATTAATTAAATTATATGGTGATATAATTAATTATATTTGAAAAAACATATAGTATGAGTCACGCCCTCTCTGAAACTCTGACATTCAGGAGGTTTGGGTTCATAAACACATGATGAGGATTTTCTCCGAAGTCCGGAGGCTTGGGTATTAATCGACTTAGTAAAAGAACAAATTCACAATAATAAATATGAAATTGGATATAGTTAATCATTTTCCCTGGTAAATAAATAAATATGCATATGTGTGTGTGTGTGTGTGTGTGTGAAATTACGTGGAAATTTGGCATGGAGTTGCGTGTCATGGAGGGATTGAATTATATAACTCAATTAAGGTTAATCAACTTAATTATACTATGGAGAAATTAACCTCATTGTGTTATAATATAATTACTCATAATTATCATATGATTAATTAATTGAGTTAGTGCTAAACTACTTCTAAAGGGGGGGAAGAGAAAGTAAAACCTCAGTACTTATTGGGCGCATGAGTATTAGGATAAACAAAAAATAATTACTGAATAATTATTTTGTGAAGAATAATTATCCTTAATCAGGTTTAAGTAATTATTTACCAAAGAATGGTATTCTACGAAATATTAATTAAGTATTTTAATTGGACTATAGGAGAGAGACAAATATCATGATCTAGTCGAGCAAGCATAAGCGCCCTATGATGACAAGGAGAATTGATGTTGACTAAGAACATCATTGTGATGGTGCATGCTAATATTCAATGGGTTGACAAGTTGAGTGGGGTCCAATAGGATTTGTAAACCTTAGGTGTTGAATGAATCCTAACCGTAGGTTTGGAGGTCTTGCATGCATCAAGATTGTCCATCGCAAGAAATGGAATATTCCTCAATACCATATTCGTGAGAGATAAGCAAAGAGTGTGTTGGGAGAAGGCTCAAGTTACGATGGATGTGGGCCTGCATGGATCGATGTTCCACTGTGTTAGGCTAGGATAATGCCACATCAAGACCAAGGTGTCACCACATCAGTTGGCATGGACAATGATAAGTCATAAGGATGCCACGTGGAAGTAAGAGAGATGTTTCCTATGTAAACCTGAGAAATTTGGAAGGTCATAAACCTGTTTCCATAGCTCAATTTTGAGTGAACTTATCATCGTTGGAAATCTCTTGATGAGCAGAAGACGATGGAGTTGTGATAGAGAATATTTGAGATGATTGAGAAAAGTGAAAAAAATATACCCCATCCCTTAAAAAGGTACCTAGGGGTTGGGTGTGTGACCGAGTGGTATCAGAAAAGGAAACAACACTTGGCTTGCTTGGGCTCATGAAAGAGTTGGATAAAAAAAAAAATCTTAGAAAACTCTTAAGCGGGAGGGCACCCTACCCTACCCTATCTATCAGAGAAAGATTCAAACAATAGTCATGGATGGGTCGAAGAAAATTCATGAAACTAGTTTACCCAGGGATAAGATGAGCATGTTGAGAGTGTTTTCTATAACAGGGAGATTACATGCATAAGCTTCTTAAGGAGAAGGATTGCAAATTGAAATTTTATTGGGAAATTACTCAACAAAAATTGAATCATGTTGGATTGTAGCAAAATAATCATATTTCTTCTTTGGGGAAATGATAGTTGTTAGCACCATAATTTTTGCAGTTAGATTCATTCCTAGATGAGTCATAGTTCATGTGTCAAAGCGTGTGAAGTTAGGTACTGAATAACGAATGGGTCTAAATCAACAAGTAGCGGGATGGCCCTTGGAGTTGGGAAAGGGCGTAAGGATTAGTTATGTGTGACTTGTAAAGGTCCCTTTACCAAAAGATCGAGTCATGTTAGAAATGGGGAATTTCTATGCCAGATTTCAAGGAAAGTTGTTGGGGTAGAGGTCACGTCGCAGATATAACGACCATCATCACCTAATTATGAAGTTATAAAGGTAAAACTCACGGTGATCATATCACATATACTTTGTCCCTCTTATCATCTGTACTTTGCACACTTCAAAGTGTACCCATCGTGCAAGTTTGTTGCGTAAATATTCATCCTTCTTACAAACTTCTTGTCACGATGGATTTATTCTCCTCTTCCATGATTCCATTCCTTACCCATTCAAGTATAAATACTGGTTACTCTGCATGTTCCTCCTTTACCTTCCAAATTGGGTGCATTGTCTGTGGTTTTTTCTGCAAGTTCTAGAGCCTTTTGTTGTGGGAAGGTTGATTACCATCATTTTTATTGTGAGTATGTTCATTCAAGTTTATGTGTTTCCTTTGTTCTCAATCATTATTTAAAACATGTTGGATTTTGCTACGAGTTGGTGTGTCGGATGATAGTTTTTCTCGTGGTCAACCTCTCTTCTTTGGAGTTTCTTCCTGTAGCACTGAATTTATTTCTGCGCCTAAATTCTCGGTCTCGCAGAAAGTCTCCCAATGCCATAATTTTCTGTTGCGCTTCCTTTCTCCAACAAGAATATTGTTGTTTTCTATCATCTTGCCTATCTCCTACTACGTCGAAATTTTCCATCACGGCTTGTGGCCGCACAGTGTTCTTTTGAGGTTGATTTTTCTTTTCACGCAAATTTTCTATCACTTCCTTTCTGACAGGTCTCTATGAAGTACATCATTCTTACCACACAGAGAAGGTTTTATCATTCATTATTGCACGCACGAAACAAACACATGTTGGCATCATGACAACATTCCAAAGCATAAGAAAGAAGGCATGAAGTGGTAGGGCCATGAGGTCTGAGCCTCGGGACCTGGCATTAATCAATGAATATCTGAATATCAGGGCATATTTTTAATAGGTGAAATGTGTGCACTATTATGAGAATATCATAGGATACAACGCGAATATGACTGAACAATTCTCTCTCAGGTTTAATGGGTTACGCGCAAACATTACGAGAATTACATTCTGAGTGACGGAGGAAAATTTGGCAGTTATGGCGGAGATCCCTCTGCGCAGTGAAAAGTGGTCCAAAGGCATGCCTTTAGACGTTTTATGATATGAATAATTTATCAAGCCAAAGTGCCTAAATGGAAAAATCGGAGCAGGCATTCTGAGTTAGTATCTCTGGGATCCTTTCCATAAGCTCCTAAAGGTGATTAGAAGGTATTTCACCTATGAAGGAAGGTTTGACAGAGTATACCCATATCACATCAGGCAATTGATGCACTTCACAAGGAAAAGGCCTTTGAACTTACCTTTCTTCCTACATCAAAGCCTAGAAAGGATGGTGGATAACATCCAGGCCGAAGTTGACCAACTGAGGAAAACATTATTCCATATTTCATTGATCGTGTTACCGGTAGTCGAAGAATTGAGATGGTTGGACAAAGACTGGGATTCATTCCTAATTTCATCTAACATCCCCAAGAAATCCAAATGAGACTTTCTCCTATCCATGAGGGAAACAAAATTCCACAACATGAGAGATAGAATAGAAGAGGCCACAGGAAAAGGAAAGGAAATAGAAGTTTTTCCATCCCACCATCCAACACCCCGGAAAAGAGGCAGGCCAAGGTTGATCAGGAAACCCGAAGAGACCCAATCTCCTAGTGAATCACACACCTATTATGTTGCTGAGAAGTTATTCATGTACGTTGTTCGACTAGAACCTGTTGAAGGTTCAAGCAGGGGAATTAGTGAAAGATAGAGAAGGCCAGGCACTAAAAACATGGAGGTTCAGGAGTCATCACAGTAGTTGAAGAAAGTGTATCATGCTATTGTCAAATTTTATTAGGAGAATAGAGAGTTGAGAAAATAGCTGGTAGAAAGGACTGTTGAAATGACAACATCGTAGAGTCGAGCAGGGAATGCAAATTGGCTCAAAAGAAAGCTCAAAGAGGTGAAAGGCATGATCATTCAGCTATGAGAACAACAACGAGTGTCATAGGAAAGAATCACAAAGCACTTCAAAGAATACATATCGACCATGGATAATTTCCACGCGGTTATCGCTAGCACTCAAGAAAATTTGAAGGGGAATGTGCTCTTGTGGAGACAAGTGAAGAATATGAATAGACAAAACTAGTCCCCTAGGAAAAAACTTAGAGTTTCAAGGCTGCAAGTGAGGCCAAAAGCATGATTGAGATAGCCCCATTTTGTCTTTTTTATCATGGTATAGAATATTTCTCCCCACATGTCATGTTTTCTGCAAGTAAAAAAGAACTCTGACATGGTGCCCATGCAGTGAATATCCATAGCGAAGATGCTGGAAACTTACCTATTAAGGAGAATGAGTGTAGGAGAAACACATGCTAGTTTTGGATGAGATGCATGGAATTCCAACCTTCGTTACCACCTGGAGTGCACGATAAATTGCAGACAGACATCTGCCACACCAACACACCATGTGCATGCTACAACCGATGATCGCGCAGATGCAACCAAAGTCTATTGCACAAGGTGGAAGAGTTTTCGAAAGTGCACTCGATCACTCAGGCACCCCACAAAAGAAAACGTCGATGCATCACAACCTGATGATCAATTCTTTCTCATAACTGAATGATGAAGACAAATATTTCAGTTATGTTATGAGTGGGTGCAATCAGGTTTCCATTTTTAGTAAAGTCCATTCGAAAGGTCATATAGGAGGAAGTAATTGAATCTGAAATTTGAGGAGAAGTAATTTGAGGCATAGTTGCCTGAGAGGGTGTGTTTTTTCTCTATATATTGTATCTTTTCAATGTAAGTCAGGTTGGCAAAGTAGTGTAGATAGAGGACTCTTGGAATGTAATCTTTGAACCCGACTGGAATATAATGCAGAAGTCCTGAGGATTTGATGAAAAGATTATGATGGTGGTGATTTGATGTATTGTGATCCTATATATGTATGCACTTCTTGTTTTATGTATATTCATTCCTTTCCCTTTGCTTAAATTGGAACATTTAAGAGTTTAAAATTCATTGTGCAGTGCTTTAGACTTCGCCATTTAAACTCTATGTTTTCTTCTAAGTAAGTTAGAATTCATCTTTAATGGTGCTCTAAGTTGCTTTATGTACTCTTTCTTTCTCCACACAAAATGACATTTAAACTGAAAGACCATTTCCTTCTTATCATTTATCCTCTCAAAGTTTCATTTACCAAATCATTGATTTATATCGCTTTCAGGAGGTTGACTCCATAGCCCAATGTTTTTTATTTCCTTTCCAGTGAAACCAAAAACATTTCCCAAACACATAAATCTAGTCGACAATTCAAAGTCATTATCTATTAGAGACTAAGTCTCAAAGAGAGCCCTCTCTATATTGGAAAGGATATTTTCTAGTCTTAAAGTCGTTTTGTAGGTTACCTCTATCATTTGTTTTCTCAGCCAAACAAATTTACAGAGTGCTAACATCTTGGCACCATTGTCGGGGATGAAATTGAAATAATTTCCCTGGGAAAACGACTAAAGATGTAGTTTTGACCCATGAGGGTAACAGTGGGTCAAACACCTATATTGGATGAAACTTATTTTTTACCCTAGTGACTCCAAGTAAATAAGACCGGTAGCATAGAATAGTCAGAATCATAAATCATGGCTCCAAAGAAAGTTTATACCAGAGAAAAACCTGATCCATAACCTTTCACGCCTATGTCTGATCCAGAAAAACTTATGCGCAAAGGAAAGGAATAGATACCATACATGTTCTATTACATGGAAAAGAACCTATCTTTACCCAAAGACAGAGTACAAAGCATCGATGACCTTGGCTTCTATTTACTATTTGAACAAACTTTGTTCAAGTCCAGATCAGAATCCTATTTGGATGAAATAGTTTTCAATGAGAAAAAGTTCCACTATGTGATACCAACTAACCCTCCGCAAACTTCCATAATCCCCACTCAGACCACCCATCTAGTGCAAAACCCTCCTAGATTCATGACTGCCAGATTCACACCTCTTACCTTATTATCCCAATTACATGATTTTCCCCATAAGTATAATCAGAGGATCAAGTTATATGATGTTGAAGGAAATGCTTCTGCTCAAAATAACTTGGATTGTCTTAATGATTTTTTTACCTAGAAGAGGTCAATCATTAGGATGCGAAAATGATATTATTTGTGCAAAGCCTCTCAGGGGAGGTCAAAAAGTGGTTCAAGGACCTTCAAGCAACGAGCATCCCTGAATTTGAAGATTTTGAAATGTTATTTCTTTCCATATGGGGTGATAAAAAGAATCCTCTACATTTACTGACTCAATACAACAATATAAAAGATCACCAGAGGAAATAGTGCAAGATTTTTTAGCTAGATTCATGAAAGTTTACAATTCGATCCCCACGGAAGTCAAACCGCCTCCCAGAGCTTCCCAGATTCGATATGTTGATTCTTTTGACAGTGAATTTGCATTATTGTTGAGAGAAAGAATATATAATACCTTAGGCATTACGATGAGCACCATGATTGAAGTTGAAGTAAATTTGATGGCGTTGGGAAAAATCAAACAAAATTTTGACAAAAATGGGAAGAAGCCCAAAGGGGATGCACATCCCTCTACGTCTCGGTTGTTAGATGAAAAGTTTGAATTGATGATGAATAATATTTAAAGGCTTATGGAAAGGATGTTCATGGAGAACAAGCCTACCACCAGGGAGCAAAACGATTTCCATCCTAGAAATCAAAATTTTAGAAGAGCTTCAGTTCCGTAGATCAGGAAAAGGGACCAAAGAGATCAAGGTGAACAATAGATAAGACCCCCTTTCCAAAAAAAATATGAAAATGAAGAATTTGATCAAATGATCCAAGACTATATCCATTGTTGTGATGATATAGATAAATATGTGTTCTTAACAAAAGGAGAGCACGATCAATTTATGGATGTGAATGATTGTTTTATGTTAGAGAATGGTGATACGTTGTCTTCGAAAACAGAGGAGTTCAGGAAGGTATATCACAATGAAATCATGCAATTTTAAAATAAATATAACCTCAAAAGTAAAAAGACGTCTGTAGAGCCTCCAAAGACAAATTTCATAAAGGAACCCAAGGTGAACACTCCCTCTTCAATCCAACAAAAGAAATATAATTCAGCAAGGGATGCGACAGAGAAAGGAAAATCAAAGGAAGAATCCCTAAAGAAATCACCTAAGGCAAGTAAGGAAATGAGTGTCAAAGAGGTAGATAAAGCTCCTCCTCCTCTTAATTTTGAGAGAAAAATGGCCAAAATAAAAATATTTGTCTCGACACCTTGAACATCCAAGATGACCACCCTACCATCTTATTCAGTCTACGTGTAGAAGAAAGTGGTGATACTGATGATGTTTCCCCTTTCTATGTCATTCTCAAAATTCATGACATGACTTTGCATAATGCCATGTTGGATTCAGGTGCATCACATAATCTCATGCCAAAGGCGGTCATGGATGAGTTAGGCTTGGACATCACAAGACTTCTAAAGATGTTTTCTCTTTTGACTCAAGAAAGGTGAAGTTCTTGGGTTTGATCAAATGCTTGGTCGTGTCATTATCTCAAATTCCATCAAAGAATCTGGTCATGGACATGGTGGTTGCCGACATTCCCCCAAAATTTGGCATGTTGTTATCCAGATCTTGGGCCGCAAAATTAAAAGGAACCTTGTAGATGGACATGTTTTATGCTACCATCCATATTTTTGGCCAATAAAGGAGACTGTATAGAGAGTTGTTTCTTAAGTAAATGGTGAGTAGAAAAACCCAACTGAATAATCATCCTATCTACTATGTCGACATTGAAGTCAACTCCTCTATTCTTTATAATAACTTGAGTTTTGAAGAGGGGAATCCAATGATTGTCATGACTATCGAAGACAAGGTCTAGCATTGAACAGAGGAAAGTGCAGATCAGAGAAACCATGCAAAAAATGAAATGTGGAACATGAGCTTTGATGGAGTTGTTAGCAGGGAAGTAGTCAGAGATAGTGTGTGGATTAATCCTCCCAAAGTTGGTACAAAGCTCTGCTCTTACAAGCTCTCTTTTGATTGTACAAACAATATGGCCGAATATGAGGCACTGATTTTGGGTTTGATAACTTTAAAGGAATTGGGTGCTAAAAGGATAGCGGTGCATGGATATTTCTAGCTCATCATAAATCAGGTAAAGGGTATATACTAGTCCAAGCATCCAAGACTAAGAGAATATATAAATCTAGTGTTGGATATCCTTGAAGAGTTTTCAGAGTACAATTTGTTAGTGATCCCCAGGGGGAAAAATCAAATTGTAGATGCTCTGGCCACCTCATCTTCG
>JZKD02S1747891.1:38189-51830 GCA_000966675.3 Picea glauca
GAATATTCTAGAAGTAGAACCTTCTAAGAAGTCCTCTTACATTTATTATATATAACTACCCCTTTATTATATCTAACTACCATAGTGGGCCTTATTTAATAATATAGTGGACCTAGTCTGCCTTACATTGAATGGCCTCCACTATTATCACTATGGACCCTCTGTCCCCCCCCACTATCTCTCTAGCTACCTTACATTCTACCCCCCTTATGAAAGAGTTGTCCTCAATGCTTGATGTACAACCATATACCAGGGTCCCATAGATAAGTGTGGTGATAAAGTAGACTAGAGAACCAGGGTCCCATTGAGAAATGAAAGCCACCATGCTGAAGTATTCCAACCTCCATTGTAAACTAGGGTCCCATGTCCAATTTCTCATGTGAACCCCACATGGAATATATCGGCACCCAATAACCAATTGAAAATGATGCTTCCAATATTGACACCTATCATGTGGATCCAAACAAGAATATCCATCCACATAGTGGGAGATGATCAAATATGAATCTAGAAGGAACAATACCATTGTAGAATATGTAGGCTAGACGATGGTAACTAGCTTCTGATGTGGGACATTGATGTTCTGTACAGAAGGTGGAGTAGAGTCATGAAATAAAATATGGAAGTGGTTATCATCCCAGAAATGATAACTATCAATATACCAATCATCGCAATAGGACTCAAAATCATACCAAGAATATATTTCTTGAGTATATTCATCCATGATGTCTGCTATAAGAAATATCTCGTGCATGTTATCCAATGAATCTTGAATACTACGAAAACTATCATTGAGGCCATCTGCAAGGTCATGCAATTTGTCATGCAATGTGCCACACAATTGGGCTTTGAATGCTTCAATAATATGTAGAATTTCTTTGAGGGTTTGAGAATAAATAGTCATCTGAGCACCCTATGAAATATGCAGTCCCGCCGCCATCACGAAAAAACCCAAAAAATAGAACAATAAATTACTGCAGAAAATCACGACGTTTTTCGGAAAAACCCTGAAAAACTACTGAATTTAAAATTCTCATAACTTCACTTCCTGGACTCCGTTTCGGCTGATTTGTTTTTTTAAATTGGGTGAAATATTGAGAGGAACTTAGATTTGTAATTTTTTTGAGAAAATTCGGCCTCCAACTGCTGCAAAAATAAAAAAAATCGCGTCGTCGTCCGCGGAAAAAACCCTGAAAAAATGCAGATTTTAAAACTTCAATATCTTGACTTCCCGTACTCCATTTCGAATGATTTGTGTTTTTCAACATGGGTGTTTTTTTGATAGGAACTCATATATACAATCCATTTCTACAATTTTTTCACAGAAATATACCGAAAATTTCTGAAATGTTGCGGCCCTCTTTTTTCTTCTCCAAAAAACAATCTGCAAAAATAAAAAATATTTGCCCACAATATCTTCCAAGGAAAGTGCTCTGATACTAATTGTTAAGAACCTAAAGACTGAATACAAAAGAACCACAACAGATATACAAGAAAAATATGCAAAATCTCCTTTATTACTATCAAACCCTTGAGGTGGGACAACACCGTACAATGGATCCTATTATGGAAGAGATCCTCTCCTCTTCACTTGCCTCTTCGAGGGGGCATCCTTCTATTGAGATACCACTACAAATACAATAATTTTTTTTCATGTCCTATTACATTGATTGAACTCCTTTATATAGTTCTACCATAACCTAAGAACATTCTAGAGGAGGAATCTTCTAGAAGTAAAACCTTCTAAGAAGTCCTCTTATATTTATTATATCTAACTACCCCTTGATTATATCTAACTACCATAGTGGACCTTATTTAATAATATAGTGGACCTAGTCCACCTTACATTGAATGAACTCCACTATTATCACTATGGGACGTCTAGCCCCCCCCACTACCTCTCTAGCTACCTTACACTTGGAGCTCGTAGTGCATCTTGAAGGGCACGTCGTGATTTTAACTCAGGTAAGTTAATAAACCTAGTACCTAGAAAACTATGCCTCCTTAGGACCTGGTCAACCTTAAAATAGATGATGGTATGAGTAAAGTTTAATAACTAATTGTTCCCTTAAAAAATGTCGTCCAACCTAGTGAAATTAAAACCTAGGTCTAAGTAGAACATGTGAACAAAAAAAAACTAAATAGACATGTAATAAGAAGGGGGTAAAGAAAATTCAAACATTATTTATTAAAGTAAAAATTATAATGGAGGATTAAATTATTAAAAGGGTAAATGGTTGTTTTTGTCTAAACTTGCTAATTCTGAACCTAATTAAAAAGAAAAAGGAGGAAACTTAAAGAAAAAGGAGAATGTCTAACTTAGTAAGGAATATATCCTTTGGAACTTTCTATTTGTGAAATCAAATAGGATTTAAGTAAGGAGTAAGTCATTTAAGAAATGTAATGGAATAAAGGGACACCGATGAGCGTTTTTAGGAACTCTTTTAGGTGGGTGAGGGAAATAGGAAAATTTGATTAATTAATAAATTGATTTTCTGGTGCAACTAAGGGATCAGGTGACATGTGTACGAGGGAGGTTTGTCCTAATTAAATATAATAAAAATAATATAATGAGGGTTTGGGAAACTAATGAACAAGAAAACTCTATAAAAAGGATGGCGGAGGAGGAGTATGGATCACGTTTGGTTTGCCTAAGGTTACGTTGCTAGAATTTTATCTTGACTAAATTTCTCTTGTGGGAGTTGGGATACCTTGCTCGACAATGAATGGTAGCTCGACCTTGCTAGGTGAGCTGGGAGATAACATTCTCTGGTATTTTTAGCATGGCCCCTTTGCAGCTCGGGGGGCTCAGGGGGAAAAAGGGTACTCCTAGAATTGGTTGGGAAGTACCGATGAGGTCTCATCGGTTGGCAAGTGGGAGCTTGATGGAGCACGCATGGGACAATGACTACGAAGCATTCTCATTTGGCTACAGTACACATGCTTATAATTTGTATTGAATCGTAGTTAAATTCCTTGTATATGCATCTCTCCAATGTCGAAAGCACACATGCGTAATTGTGTTAAAATTTTAGTTAATTTTCTGTATCTGAATATTTATCATGGCAAATGTATGCCTGTGTAATTTGGTTGAAGGGTAGTTAAATTCTATTTCTGCACATCTTTGGTTCACCGGTATTTAGAAGCAATTGGGTGCATTGGTTACTTGTGTTGTTTTTAAGATTTGATCTATATGACTCGTGAGTTTTTACTGGTAAGTCTTCATGTTTCTCCCAAAGTAGTCTCCATTTGCACCATATTGTTTCCTTTTGTCCTGCCATAAAATGTATTAAACCACTATTCACCATGTGTTATTACACATGTAGATATGCCATAAAAAGGGTCTTACTGAACGTTATTCCTCTATGATTTATTGTGGTATTAATCCTGTAGCGTTGCAATAAAAGGTTCTATGAATTATTGATTTTTTTTTTGGTTGATTTTCCCTCTTAAACTTCACTCTCCTCAGGCCTTAGTCTCATACTGTCCGAGGTTTCTCACCCAGCTTGGTCGAACCTTTGCATTCTTGTGTCAGATTTTATCCAACACCCCTGTCCAATCCTGGCTCAGAAATTCCTTGGTCTACCTCTACATTACCATTAGTTGGGATAGGGGCATTGGTAAAGACAGATGCAAATTTCATTCGCTTGTTCCAACATCATGTGTTTCCACCTTTTTCACCCTCACTTATGTACCAAAATCCACTAGAACTCTTGACTTCACACATGATATGATTTCTTTCTCTACTTTCATTATCCACATAAATTCCTTTCGTTGACAATATGATGACTACTTGCTTGAATAACCTTTCAGACACATCATAGGATGGTTTCTTACAATGTCACAAATGAGAGTTTCCCTCTCCACAATGCATTCCTTGATATACATCGCATTCCTTGATATACACCACATTGTCTATTTTCCATTCGAAGGATGGAAATACCAAAAGCTTCATATCAATCCTTCAAGAGGCAAACAAACAAATAGAAATTGTCAGGAAAAGGAAATCGATAAGTATCTTCATTTGCAAATTAGAAAACGAGAAGTAACAAAACCATTAAGGAAAAACAACACAACAACTTCCTTGAGGCCTTAACCCAGCCTACCCATCCCAACAACTTCCGTGAGACACAATTTCTTCTTATTCCATACACTAACTGGAATCCTCACATTTTTCTTCAGTTATCACCCTTTGTTGCATAATCGCAATGCTGAGGAGAAAGGCGAGAATCCACGTAAATGGGCAGAGCATACACATGGCCTCATGTTGATGCATGCTCTCTCCATCCGGTGAGGAAGGAAAGAGATAGTTGTATCTCTCTTTTCATTTGATTTTAGGTTTAGAAGGGACCGTAAATAACAATCGAATAAAGGTAAGTTAATAAAAAGTCAATGTAAAAAGACAAGTTAATAAAACAATCAATGTAAAAAGACAATTTTGAAATGTAAAGAGCCATGTTTTTTTTTAAAGTGAATTAGAACGATTTTATCCCATTTACATCCATATGCACATATGAGTTATCTGTGAGGTTGAAGATATTAAATTTTATTTCTATCAAAATGTTTCATGTTGTTACATAATATGGAAAATATTAACTGATGACAAATTTTAATAGGAGGTTCTTGGCATAAGTCATTTTATTTCCATCTTGTCATATACTATGGAAAATGTAAATCTTACATGATAGTGAAATGTTAATATGAGGTTCTCCAGGGATATTTTGTTTTCAAGAATAACAATTTTCTTTATTTTGGAATATCTTAGGAGTATAGGTGTTGATTTAATATGGTGGTTATCCTACTTAGATCGATTGATTGTTTTTAACCATTTAAGGTTTTAATTATGATTAGTGTGATTAGTGCTTACACTAGATTAATCGTTTTACAACAGTTAATTGTTTCATTATGAATATGGTGATTATTCCTTTTATTAGTTTAATGGTTTTCAGCACAGTTTAATCGTTGAATTAAGAATAATGTGGATATCCCTTTTTATTAGTTAAATGTTCTATAACAATTTTAGTTGGTTAATTGCGATTATTGCTTGTTAATACTTGATAGCTTCTATATCAGGGAGCTAATTGGGAACAGATTGGAATCATTGATGTGGTCATGGCAATATTTTCTTCATGATAGTTAAACAAACTTCATTTCATTATATTAATAGTTTTAATTTCCCTTATAGCGGGGAATTAAGTAAGGACTTGTGAGTTCACTAATGTTGTCAATGGAACCCTTATAACATAGTTACCAACTTAACGAGAACTCTATAGAGTTCTCGTTTTTTGAGGGGTCAAGTTTTTTACCCCGTTTTTAAAAATGGTGCTACCGGTAGCACCCCCCTCCATTTTTAGGTGGTTTTTTGATATTTTAAATTTTCTGATACATAAGGTTTCCACTTTGTTTTTTTAAATGGTCGTTTTTCCATTTATTTTCAAATTGTTAAATTTTTATATTTTTTTTCTTTTTTCTTAACGATGTTTTTTCACCTATTTTCAAACTTTTCTATTTTATTTTTATTTTTATTTTTGTTCAATGGTGTTTTTAATCATATTTCCATGCTTCATCCAATGTTAAAAATGTTGTACAACATTTATTTTTTTGAAATAAAGTTTTTTTTATATATTTATATGTCTTTAATTAAGTTATGGTTCCATACATTTTAAATATAGTGGAAAATATCATTTTTACACACTTTGTTTTTACCTTACTTCAATACATAGAAAATAATTGTTATTAAATAACAATAATTTTAAATATTTAGCAAAAAAATATAATTCATTTTCTTTGGATCAATTAAAAACTAAAATAAATAAAAAAACAAACAAAATTGAAATTTAAAAAACAAATTTGTATGAGAAAAAACCATTGAAGAAAAACCTAAAAAACTAAAGAGAAAAAGAAAACAACAACAACAACAACAATAATAATAATAATAATAATAATAATAATAATAATCTATTTTTAAGGTCATAGCCAAGCCAGCACACCAAATAAAAAAACTTTAAAAAGGTGAAAAAAAACCCCAAAAATTAAAAACATATATAAAAAAACCTCAAATTAAAAAACTTAAAATAAAAATTTTAATACAAAATTTAAATAAAAATTAACAAAAATAAGTTGAAAACCTTAAAACTACAACAAAAAAATATTTTAAATTTATATAAAAACCTTAAAAAAATAAAAATTACACACAAAAAAAAAAAATCTTAACTATCTAGAAAAAACATTCATAAATATCCAAAAAAAAACAAAACATATTTTATAATATAACAATGCTATATTATAACATTGTTCTATTATAACAATGTTATAATATAACAATGTGATTAGTCATGTCAAAGGCTTGGGACTATAGCAATGAGTTTGCTATTTGACTATGTATTAGTTTTTAGTTGACTTTATATTTATGTGTTATAACCAATGTATAACATAGGAAATTAATATATGTACTTTTTATATAATAAAAAAAAATATTTTTCTAAAATTTAATTGGTTAATATCTTTGATGTCTTATTGCAGGTTCACGTTATTTGATATACAAAATTAATTACGCAATTAATAAATTTGTTTAAACTGTTCATGATTTAAAATAAATAAAACTACATAAATAATATTTTTATTACTGTGCTGAACAACCAACACAATTAGTCAGGTACGAAAGAATTTAATTGGTATATTATGATATACCAGGCTCAACAACCAACAAAATTGAAGTGCGAAACCAACTTTGATATGACACTGACACGAAGGATGAGGTTAAGTGTGTTTGAAATTTTAAAAGAAATGGGTAGCCAACATTTTATCTATATGCTAAAAGGTTTAAATAATGCAATATTATATTAGAATATATGTTAAAATATAATGTAAGTAATGTAGTTTGTATTATCTAGATTCAAATTGTAATTTGTTATTTTAAGAAAATGAGGTAAAAACTTAAATTCTAAGAGTCAATATTTTTACACACTAAAATTTTAATAATTTTATACTTACTAATATTTTTTTAATCATTCAATTTCAATAGTTTTACACTTACTAATAATTTTTTTTTATTTCTCACTATAATTTTATTTAAATTTACATTTCATGATTTTTAAACATTTATATCATATTTTATAATATAAGAAACATTGAAATGTTTTATCTTTTTCAATTATTACAAATACAACTAATAATATTAAAAATATTAAAATGTTTTATCCTTTTTTATTTAGTTTTACAAATTATATAATTTATTCATATTTTAGTTTTAAATCATTATTTTATCAATTTTCAAATCGAATTAATAATATAAAAAACATTAAAAAGTATTACTTTTTTATTTATTTAGTTTTACAATTTATATAATTTAATCTTATTTAGTTTTAAATCATTATTATTATGAATTTTCAAATCCACCAAAGATACGTTGCCTTGCAACACTTGTTATTATAACAATGTTTTATTATAACATTGTTATATTATAACATGTTATAATATAACAATGTTATATTCATGTTTACACACTTGAAGGTTCTGACACGCTAGGGTTCTCTGCTGCAACCTGAACCTTATTCTGTTGTTTTCCTTCTTGACCCGCAGTCATGGAGGCCGAGGGAGGGGTGCCCCATGCCCCCTCCTATAGTTCTGTTATAGGAAAAGAACACAGATACTCTCACTTCAAGCGCCCACCCTTTGAACTTTCAGAGGATATGAGGAAAATAATCTGGGAAGACGAGATGCCAAAGGAAAAATCGATGGACATCGATCCAGAAACTAGTCAACCAAAATACAAACGTACCTGGGAAGCCGACAAATGCATTTTGCAAGACACGACATCTCCAAAGTACACCATTATCTCTCCAAGAATTGAAGATCAGAGACAATACATGAGAGACTTTGCCCTGATCGAAAAATTCTTGGGATTATGGCCTTCTGAAAAAGACCTGGTCAAATGGATACAACACGGGTGGAAACCCAAAGGAAATTACGATCTCCAACTCAAATCAAAAGGCTTATTTACAATCATTCTGCATAACCTGGAGGATAGGAATCGAATCTTCGAAGGGGGGCCGTACTTCTACAACTCAGCAGGATTTTTCCTTAGATTCTGGACGAAAAGATTTAGCCTAGAAAGGGAAGATTTCACCCATGCCTTGGTCTGGCTATGGTTGTACTCTCTCCCACAAGAATTCTGGCTGGAAGAAATCCTAGCAGGCATAGGAAACACCATCGAAAGCTACATCAAAGCCTTAGAAACAACCAAGCAAAGAAGGTACACTGCCTATGCTCACATTTGTGTCTATTTAAACATATCAAAAACACTTCCTGTAGCCATCATCCTAGAATATCAAGATGAAGAATGGTCCCAAACCCTAGATTACGAGCAAATCCCCTTTCGTTGTTGCAAATGTCATGAGCATGGGCATCTTTTTCACAAAATCCCCCTAAATAACCCACCCAAGCCAGCTCAGGAAGATTTTGAAAAGAACAAGGAAGGCTTCACCCAAGTCACGGGCCGCAGAAAGCATCAAGCTAAGAGGACACCCCCCCAGGCCCCCCTGGACCCCCCACCAAGAACTCCTTTGATTCCCTCCAGTCCACTTTGAATACCCCCTCCCCATCCAACAACCCTTTGACAACTACTGTTGCCGGTCAAACCACTGCTCTGCCTAATCCCCCAGCTCCATCCACATCCCAAACTTCAAACTTGACGCCAGATCTTCTGATTATGCTCAGCCTTGAAATAGGGGATCCAGATACAGACTTAGAAGATCAAGAATTGGCAGGCATTGATATGGTCCATATGGAGCAAGCATACCGAAAACAACAGCTTTATACTATTCCGCAGGACCAGTTGCACAAGGTACACAAGGTCTTTATCAACTCCTCAGCAGGAGGATCAACAAGATCCAACACAAATCTGGGAATACAAAAGGATACCTCGAAAGATCAACGCAAGCCTACAAAATAAGAGAAGAAGAGAGGTAGAAAACCAAGACATCAACTCATTCAGGATGTAGGCAACTTTCTGGTCAATTCTGGCCAAATAAACTTGATCTCGGAGAGCTTTCTCCCCCTCCCATCCCATCATCATCATGAAGATACTATACTGGAACATAAGGGGTCTCAACGCAAAGAAAAAACAAGCTTTTCTCACAGAAAGAATCAAGAAGGACCAGCTAGACATTCTCCTCCTTCAAAAAACAAAATGTGCAGGAATAGAGGCGAATGCCATTTTGCAAAGATGTTGGAAGCAAACCTAGCATGTGGAGGTAGATGCTAGAGGGGTAGCTGGAGGTTTTGTGATACTCTGGAACCCCACGACGGTATTACTTAACAACTTATTTACCTCCAAATGGACCATTATTTGCGTCCTTTTGTCTTATCAATTCAAACAAATAAGGCCACATCACAAATTTTTATGGCCCCCCCAGACCAGGGGATAAGGAAGCCTTTCTACAACACCTGGAATGGATCGCAGAGCATTTGGGCCCCCAGCGATGGATCCTCAGGGGAGACTTCAACATGATCACCGGGTTGGAAGAGAAAAAGGGAGGTCATCGCTCTCTAGACAATGACAACATAAAGTTCAATGACACCATTAGGCATTTAAAACTCATCGATGTCGGAATAGACAATGGGATGTTCACATGGTCAAATAGAATATTGGGGACACAACATATCTCCAGCAGACTTGATCGCTTCTTAATCTTCGAAGCTATCATGATGGAAGGCCTAACATGGAATGCAATGGTCATAGATACCCCCAGTTCTGATCATTGGCCAATACTACTAACCCTCAATATCACTGGCACTCTAGGAAAGAAACCGTTCAGATTTGAAAACTTCTGGTTAGAACACCTGGATTTCCAAACAAATATAAATACATGGTGGGAGGAAGCGACCATTCGAACAGGAACCCCTATGTATCGATTCCAACAAAGGCTCAAAAACCTCAAACAACACCTAAAAACCTAGAATAAGTCTACATTTTGTAATATTTTCCAGGCACAGGAAAATCTCAAACAACAAATGAAAACACTTCAACAACAGATCCGTTCATTGGGCCTGACAGAAGACCTTAAAACATAAGAAATTCTTTTAAATAACTAGCTTGCTGAAAGAAGAGAGCAGGAGGAAGTACTCTGGTGACAAAAATCTAGAATACAATGGCTGAAAGAAGGGGAAAAAAATTCAAAATTCTTCCACAGATCTATGATCCAAAGATGCCAAACCAATCGCATCACCCACTTAGTCTCGGCACAAGGCACATAAATTCAAGGACATAAGGATATGGAAAAGGAATTGCTTACTTACTACAAAATTCTCCTCATGGAACCTCCAACTGATCGTTTGTAGGCCATAGCATCCATCCTCAAATTCATTCCCAAGGAGGTCACCAAAGAGAAAAACGAGGCCCTCATGAGACCAATAACTCAAGAGGAGGTCGATCAATCACTCAAGGATACCTAGATAGGAAAATCTCCTCGACCTGACGACTTCACTTCAGACTTCTTTCAGCATTGTTGGAGCTTCATCCGGGAAGAGGTTTGGGAAATTTTAGAGGACTCTAGAAAATCTGGAAAGGTCCTTCAGCACTCAATGCAACCTTCCTAACCCTCATTCCTAAGGAAAATTTTTCGACGTGCTCGTCGCAATTCAGGCCTATAGCCCTCTACAATGTCATATACAAGCTCCTCACTAAGATTATTGCCACTCGGTTCAAACCCATTCTTCCTTTCCTGATCTCCCCAGAAAAATCATGCTATGTCGAGGGTAGACAAATAATGGATAGCGTGATCCTGGCTCATGAGGTTATTCATTCACTCCACTCTATAAAGACTCCAGGTATGCTCCTAAAGCTGGATCTTTCTAAATCTTTTGACAAATTGAGTTGGAATTACCTAAGATATTCCCTCCTAGCCTTTGGATTTGACCTAGCCTAGGTCTCTTGGATAGTCAATCTCACCTCCTCAACTCTATTCTCCATTCTTATCAACAGAGACCCCTCCACACCCTTCTCCCCCTCACGAGGCATCAGACAAGGAGACCCTCTCTCGCCTTTCCTCTTTATCCTACCCGCTGAAGGCCTAAGCCATACCCTCAAGGAAGCCATCAGGGACCACTCTCTCACAGGCCTCACACCCCATGGCATTTCTACACCCTTATCCCATAGTCAATTCATAGATGACATTCTTCTTATGGGATTTTCCATAGCCAGAGAAGGCACACGCTTCAAAGCCATTATAGATCTATTTTGCGAAGCTTCGGGAATGGAGGCGAATCTACGAAAATCTCAAGTGTTCTTCTTTAACACTCCTAAGGAAATCCAATTTCACCTCATGCACCTCTTAGGTTTCACTTGAAGTACCCTTCCCTCTATTTACCTAGGAATCCCCCTCATTGACAACCCACTTAGAAAATCTTCCTGGGACTCTTTACTATCCAAATTCAAAAAAAGGCTCTCTCTCTGGACCTTTCGTTCCCACAATCTGCCTGGTCGCCTCATCCTTCTCAAGTTGGTCCTGCAAGCTCTCCCTGTTTACATCTTCTCAGCTCTATTAGCCCCAAAGTTAATTCTAAACACTCTAAGAACGCTTCAAAGAAGCTTTCTGTGGCAGGGCCTTAAGGAGGGACGAAAATTGTCCCTGGTTAGCTGGAAAAAGGTCCGCACCCTGAAAAAGAATGGAGGATTAGGACTACAGGACCCAACCATACTTAACAAGGTCCTGAGTGCTAAAATCTGGTGGAGATGGCTAAAGCGACCACAAGACTTATGTGCGCACTTTTGGAGGAAGAAATACGCTCCCACTTGGCCAAAAACGGAGCTCATTAGATGGACTGGACAAAACCCAGGGTCGTTGATTTGGAATGTGGCCAGGAACAATCGCGAACTCATCACTGACCACTCATTCTAGGAAATACAAACTGACACCTCAACCAACTTTTGGAGTGACTCCTGGAAACAACTCCCACCCCTAAACACTAATCAGACTTTCAACAACCTCATCCCCTATACAACTGTTGCTGGCCTTCACAAAGTAATAGACTTTTGGCGACCTTTCGATCCAAGAGCTATCTGGCACACCTAGAAAACCCCACATGAGTACCTTCACATTCCACTATAGATTAACCTATGTCCCCTACAAGAAAAACTAGCTGTAAGGAAAATTCCCAGCCATCATGGCAAGGATATAGTCAGATGGGGTCATTCCACCACAGGCGCATTCAACATTTCAGAAGCTTACTACATAAAAGAGGGACACAAAACCATACCTCGAGAGGATGTTTGGAGAAAAATATGGGATATGAAAACATGGCCGAAAATCAACACCTTTCTCTGGTTAGTGGCACACAATAGAATCCTCAGCTAGGACAATCTCTGAAAATGAGGATTCATTGGTCCTTCTTGGTGTCATCTATGTGGCCAGGAGGAAGAAACACAAAATCACCTTCTTAATATTTGTCCTTACAGCTCTTGTATATGGGATCAGAGTACCAGTATCATGAGAACTTCAGACAGAAACCGCATAGGCTTAAAGGAAACCATAGAGGGATGGAGAATCTCGACATACCAGTCACCTATCCTCAACATAATTTGGCAACTTCTCCCAGGCTTCATCCTTTGGAACACCTGGAAAGCAATAAATGGAAGAATCTTCAGATCGACCACCCAAAGTTGGCAGAAGGTTTGGAATATAATCCAAACAAATATCAATGAAACCCTCTTGCTACAACAGTGGACAAAGCAGGACCTCACACCCCCTCCGAATGAAATGCCCATCCTCCAGGATTGGAAGATCCACTTCACTCCCATGCCTGAATGAACAATAACAGCTGCAAGAAGTCACACAAGGCCGACCCACTGGGATGCTCTGCCCAAAGACTGGTTTAAACTCAACTTTGACGGTGCCTCCAAAGGGAACCCAGGTCCAATAGGCTATGGGGAAATCATTAGGAATGACAAAGGTGAAATAATCCATCTTCTTACAGGTAACATGGGACAAAATACCAACAATGCTGCGGAAATTTGGAGTCTCCTTTGCGGACTGCAAGCGACTGCGGAGCTAGATCTTTTTCCTCTAATTGCAAAAGGGGAATCAAAAATTTTGATAAACCTTCTCAACCACCTGGTTAATGATACAGACCCGGAAAAAATATCCCCAAGCTGGAGACTATTGAATGGTCTTTACAGAATAAAATCAATCCTTCAACACTAATGGGTAATCCTCCCATCACATGTTAGAAGAAAAACCAATCAAGTGACTGATTGGCTAGTTAATATGGGGATCGAGTTGGGGGATGAGGCCCTCTCCTGCTCCCTTGATACCAATCCCACAAACCTTGCCATCATCACTTGCAGGAACCTAGCTCACACTAAATACCGCCCCCCCGGATGGGGTGCCTAATCGAACATGAAGGACGTAGCACAACATAAAGCCACCCAGCCAGGCCACATGGCCATAGGTGGCAATCTCACATCACGTCCATCCTCTCAGCATAGGGCTACTTGACCAGGCCACATGTCCACGGGTGGTAGTCTCAAGTCCCATCACTTTGGCATTTGTTGGTTGGCCACTTCTCCACCGTCACCTTACCTCCCACACGTGCACCTGACAACTTACATGTTGGTTGTGGAGCCTGATTATCTTCCTGATT
>JZKD02S1747891.1:59206-74946 GCA_000966675.3 Picea glauca
TTCTACTTGAGGGGTTATGGAGGTTAGGACCCTAAGAGAGGTTTAATCTTCCACGGCCTATGGACCTTGTTAAGAACCAAATATCAAAATAGCATAAAAACTTCAGAATAAGTACTCAATGCCTTGACAAAGAGAGAAATTCAGATAATAAGCCTCTTCGAGGGGGAAACCTCCTTATACATCATATGAATTCACAATTACAAGATGATTCCAAATGGAAAGGTCTCCTTGGTATATATAGGAGACTAGGAGGTACAATTACAACTAATGAACCAAAACTGACATAAATAAAATAACAATACTAATGTAATATTCCCCAATTAAGGGGTAATGTGCCACGAATTAGGGATTAACATGCCCCTCCCCTTCAAAAAAGTTTTTTCCTAAACACTTGAGTAGTTTTGGATGATTCAGTATAAAAGACTCATCTTCCCACATGGAATCTTCAGCAGGTAGTTTCTTCCACTTAATGAGATACTCTGAAATTGATTTATTCCTCAGTTGGCGAATTCTTATGTGAGTGATAGCTTCAGGATCCAATATGATTTTTCCTTCCTCTTCAAGTTCTGGAAATATAGTTTGAACTGGGATCTTGTCACATATAACCTTCTTTAAGCATGCAACATGGAAAACAGGGTGTACTTGCGAAGATGCAGGTAGCTCCAATTTGTATGTCATAGTACCAATCTTTTGAAACACCTTATAAGGTCCATAGTACTTTGGTAATAATTTATTATCCTTATTAGCTTGCTTGAGGGACATCTGTTTGTATGGTTGTAGTCTTAAAAATACCTAACCCCCTACTTCAAAACTTATTTCACTACGATGTTGATCTGCTTGTTGTTTCATGTGATTTTGTGCCATGGTTAGGTTGTCCTTTAGGAGTTGGAGAAATTTTTGTTGATGCTCGATGTGATATTCCACTACTTTAACCTTAGATTTTTCTTTTAGAGAATAAGTGATGGATGGTGGGTGATATCCATAAAGCGCCATAAATGGTGTCATTTTTTTTGTAGTATGGAAGTGTTATACCACCATTCTGCCAAGGGTAACCACTTGAACCATTATGTTTGTTTATCAAAGACAAAGCAATGAAGGTATCCTTCCAAACATTTGTTCACTATCTCAGTTTTTCCATTAGATTGAGGATGACAAGATGAGCTATGAGCCAATTGAGTACCCAAACAAGAAAATAATTATGTCAAAAAATGTTCAGTGAAGATGTGATCTTTGTCACTTACAATAATCTTTGGGCTGCCATGTATATTTTGAACTATCTCCATGAATGCGTCATCAACTGTAATGGCTTTGAAAGGATGAGAGAGTGCACAAAAGTGTGTGTACTTGGAAAGTCTATCAAAAATCACCATGATGACACTCTTTCCTTCAGACTTTGGTAACCCTGTGATGAAATACATGGAAAACTCCTCCCAACGCTAACTTGGAATGGATAATGGTTGTAAAAGACTTGGGATATTAATTGTTTCCACCTTATTTCGTTAGAAAACCAAAAATTCTTCCAAAAACATTTGAACATCAGTTTTAAGGCCATCCTAAAAAAATTATCTCTTGACCTTATGATAGGTTTTCAAAAATCCCGAGTGCCCTCCTATCGGAGAGGTGTGCAATTTCAAAAAGTACCTTTTGTTTTAGTAGGGAGTTCTTAAATAAATATAATCAATATTTTTACCATAGTGAATCACTTTTATATGTAAATGTATAGGAGACAATGGAATCTTGCTGCAACCTTTGAATGAGAGTCCACACTTCTTCGTCATTCTTCCATTCATCCCTTGCTTCTATTATCCAATTACATTGGATGATAGAGATAGCACATAAAAATGAATCAACATCTTCATCCTTCATTCTAATTTGATGATACCCTGAACAAAGATCCAACTTTGTGAAGTAGATTTCTCTATGTAGTTCATCTAACAATTCATAAATGACGTGAATGGGAAACCTAATCTTTAATGGTGATATTTTTGAGCTCTTTATAATCTGGACACATACACCATGATCCCTCTTTCTCGAGTACCATTACCATCGGTGCAGAGTAAGAAATTTGGCTAGGTTTAATAATGCAATCCTCTAAGATTTCGTCAACCATAGGCTCAATTTCACTCTTATGGGCATAAGGGTATCCGTAAGTCTTGATTTTAGGAGGAGCACTTCCAAGAATTAAGTGAATAGCATGATCATGATCATGAGTGGGTGGAACAACTCTAGGAATATCTTCAAATACTTTGGAATGCTTATCAATGATCCCTTGGAGATCTAGGGGAATATATGGCTTAGATGTTTGAACATCTAGTGAGCATAGTTGTACAATTACACCTTGATGCCCATTTTTCAATAATTTTGTCATGCCATTAGAGATTTCCACCTTACTAAGTTTCCTTATGATACCCTTTAACTCAAATTCCTTTCCTCCAAATTAAAATTTCATGAAAAGTTTTTGAAAATTAAAATCCATGGTTCCCAATGATTGTAACCATTGGATCCCTAGTAAGACATGATCACCACCCATGGGTATAGCAATCATTGGACTACTCATTATGTATTCCCCCATATTAAGATTGATCTTATGGCATTTTCCTCAACAATTGATAGTTCCTCCATTTGCAATCATTACTTGAAACTCCGGTTTTGGATATATAAAGGAATTGAGAGATTTGGCTAATTTGCAGTGAATGAAATTATGAGTACTACCAGAATCAATTAGCACTATTACCTTTTTCTTTTTGATATATCCTTCGATCTTGAGGGTTTGAGGAGTGATAATTCCATCCAATGCATGACATGATATGGTGGAAGTCATCTCTCCAGAAGAAATATATTCTACATAGTCATCTTGAGATGGTTCTTGTTCTTGTTCTTTGATGCAAGAGCATCACGGTCATCAATTAACGAGGCAAGGTAGAAGACGAATTAGCATCTAGTACAACACACTAAAACGGTTTGGATTCCAAGGAGAGAACGTCACTTTAAATTTTGAACACTTGTAATTAAAGATCCCAAGATATCTTGAATCTTGAGCCATTTTATGTGCTCCATGGGATTGTATTTGCTTTTAATGTTTGTAGGATTGTACACATTTTGAGCGTCGACTCATATGTACATTGTAATATTCATTTATTGTAATAATACTAATAGTGCAATCTTTTTAATTTTGATATGAATGCACTAAGATAGTCTGGAGGGAAGGCTCGAGAATCCCCCTCATGTATAAATCAATGTAATCTATGCCCAAATGAGGTTGTTATGGTTGTTGTAAGTTGTTGGAAAAGAAGATGAAAGCTATTGAGAGTTGGTGAAATACTTGTAAATATTTGTTGAAGGAATAGAGAAGAAGAGAAGTGATTTCAAGTTTCTAAACTTGCTTGTCTTTGAGTAACTGGGTAAATGATATGTTATTTATCTCTAATTTTATGTGTGTGTGTGCATCTAAATGGATCATTGAATGAATCCTTAATGTTTATTTAAGTTTCAATTATTTCTCTTATGAAATATCAATGCAAGGAGTGAACAGTGCCCACAAAAGGAGTGCAAAGTCCGAACTGCTACAGGTTCAAAATCTCAGGAGAGATTGCGTAAGTTTACGCAGAGAAAGCACAAGGAGTGTGCCTATACTCATAGGAGTATAAAATATTAGAGGGGGAGACCAGTGCAAAGAGTGCATAGAGGAAACATTTTGTTAAGTATTGAAGAAGCTCAGAGGAGAGATAACACAAGAGTGTGCAAAGCCTATTCAAGGAGTGTAGAAGGAAAGAATAGTCTAAGTGCTATACTGTAAGCGAAGCGCGAGGTGTGCGCTTGAGCCTAATTCCTTCAAGCGATGAAGCTCAAGGAGGGATAGCGCAAGTAGGTTCCTAACAAAGGAGAAATATATTTGTTTCGAGGTGAATAGATGAGATATGTTTGAGAGAAGTTAGAACGCCACACAACCGTTGGATCTAGAGAAGGAGTAGAGACGTTAAACCCTCAATTCCTTTAGACTTCACTGCTCCAATAGTTTTTGAGTGTTTTTTGAAAAGGAGGAAAAATCCCTGAAGTCCCAAAGCCCAGAGTCAATCTAGACCATTGTTTGTCGAGGACACGTGTCTGCAAATTATCACGTATTCGAAAGTTCGACAATCCATAGGATTGTGGGTGAAAAGTGTTCAGGCGTGAAAAGGATTGAAGTCCCAAAGACTAGAGTTAATCATGGTTGTCCGTTGACAGGTGAATGTGAACCATGGATCTCCCCCTTTCGCCACTTCGACATTTAGAGATTCAGGAGTCTAGTGGTGATTACGAGCTAAAATTTCCGAAGCCCAGAATTCCGGAGTGGATCATAGTCGTTTGCTATCGGGTAAGTGTGGGTTTTTGATCCTTGAACCTTTGGGAGTTCACCAGTTTGGCATTCATAGGATTTGAAGTGTTGTGTTGGATGATCTTCTGAAGCTCTAAGTTTCAGAGTGCCAATCCAGAAGTTCTCCAATTTGGCGTTTAGAATATTTGGAAGGTGTTGTGGTTAAAACTTGAGAAGCTTGAAGTTTCGAAGCACCAGTCTGGGAGTTTTCCAGTTCAACGTTTAAGGGATTTAAAGTGTATTTTGGTAAGATATTCTGAATCTCAAAGCTCTAGAGCATCGAAGTTGCCACTTTTTCCGCTTTCAAAAATTAAGCCCCGGGTTTTAGGCCCGAGGTCACGTGAAGACTCCGCTGGAGTAAAAATACATTCTCGAACCTGAATTTTCACGTAGGAAAGAAAGAAAAATCCTATGGATATGATTCTAAGGGTTCTGTGAGGACCTGAGAGCCACTTCGACTCTTGTTTAAATTGATCCTAGACTGGGAGGTCGCGTGATCCCCCTAGGAGGGGTGGGATTTTTCATCAAGTGATATCAGAGTAGGAATAAGCTCTATAAAAATAAATACTTAGAATCATGCCGCCAAGGAGACACAGGGAGAGACATGTGGTCAACACAACCATGGAGGAGGAAATAAGACAACTTTGTGCAAGTTTGGACACCATGGAAACAACAAAAAGGAGAGCACCAGAGACTAGTGATGTCAGTGAAGATGAAAGTGAATATGTAGAAGTAGAAGAAGGAGTTGTAGGAGAAAAATCAACAGAGGAGTGATTGATGAGAGTTGTTGTCAAGATGGGAACCAAAGAAAAATTAGAAGTCTCGATGTATGTAGGTAACTTGAACGTGGAAGAATTCCTTGACTGGATAAGTGATTTAGACATGTAATTTGACTATGAGGAGATGGATGATGAGAAGAAAGTGAAGCATGCGATGACCAGAGTGAAGGGACATGCAACTTTATGGTGGGACGAGTTGCAAGCCGAAAAAAGGAGAAAAGATAAGACCAAGATTAAGAATTGGAATATTATGGTAGCTAAGCTAAAGTTTAAATTCATACCCAAGGATTATCAATTGAATCTGTTTAGAAAGTTGCAGAATCTGATACATAAAGGTTTGTCGGTGAAGGAGTATACAAAATAATTTTATAAGTTGAATATAAGAGCAGGACATAGGGAGAATGATGAAGAAAACGTTTCTAGGTATATAAATGGATTGAGGTATGGAATCTAGGATGAGATTAGTATGATGACGATGATGATAGTGGAAGATACTTATTAGGTAGCCATGAAGGAAAAAGAAAAACTGGCAAGCAAGCAAAGTCATAGGAGCAGGGGAAAGAGTCCTAATAGAGGAAGGGGAATCACCAGAGAGAAATTCCAGAAATTCAGGGGAGAAGCTGGAGGATTTAACATTCATAAAGAGAGAGGAGGAAGTTCTATAGGAGGATAATCTAGAGGAATAAATCATTTTCCAAGAGGTAGAGGAGGAGAAGTGAATTTTTATGCTTGTGGAAAAATAAGGCACATGTCTTGGGAATGTCCTGAAAGGAAGAATGCAGGAGTTAAAGAAGCTCACATTTCTTAAGCACAATAGAGGAATGTGGAGACAGAGATGAAAGTAGAAGTAGTTGAAGAAGGAAGATCCTTCATGATGAGGAAATATCTCGTAAATCTAGAGAAATAGGTGCAAGAACCATCCCATAGGAACAATTTGTTTAGAACTATTTGCAAAACTAGAGACATAATATGAAAGGTAATCATAGACATTGGGAGTATTGACAACTTGGTATCCAAGGAGATGGTGGAAAATCTAAAGTTGGAGACGACAACACATCCGAGCCTGTACATGGTGTCGTGGTTGTAAAAAGGACATCAAGTCATGGTAAGTTGATAGTGTAAAGTTGAGTTTAAAATAGGTAGTTATAGGGATGAAGTTTTATGTGATGTCATACCCATGGATGTTTGTCATGTTATGTCGGGGAGACTATGGAAATATGACAGGAATGTCATACATGATGGGAGGAAGAATACTTATACCCTTGAGAAAAAATGGGTGTAAGCATATGTTGTTTCCAATAGAAGATAAGGGAGTGAAAGAGGAGGCTATTTATATTATACTTCTCATGAGTGGGAAGGAACTCTTGAAAGAAGTCAAGAAAGACCAGTAAATGCAGTTTGTTGTTGTATGTAAGATGAGAGTCATCCTTACAATCACTTCTATGAATGATTTTCTTGTGAAGGTTCATGAGTTATTGGATGAATTTGTTGACATTGTGGTGGATGAGTTACCCCATACTTTACTGCCTATCAGCAGTATCAATCACCAGATTGACCTTATTTCGAGAGAAAGTTTGTCAAACAAAGTAGCATACAAATTGACCCCTCAGGAGAATGAAGAGTTCAAGGAGAAGGTCCAAGAGTTGTTGGAGAAAGGTCTGATCATAGAAAGCTTGAGCCCATGTGCAGTACCAACTGTGATGAGTCCAAAGAAGGATGGAGGTTGGAGAATGTGCACAGATTCTAGAGCCATCAACAAGATAACCATCAGGTATAGATTTGATTTCCCCAAAATGGATGTTTTGATGAATTGTTTGAGTGGAGATATTTATTTCTCCAAGATAGACTTGAAAAGAGGTTAAAATCAGATAAGAATGAGAGAGGGAGATGAATGGAAAAAACATTCAAAACAAATGAAGGATTGTATGAATGGCTTGTTATGTCATTTGTCTTAACGAATGCACCACGTACGTTCATGAGGTTATGAATGAAGTGTTCAAATATTTTATTGGGAAGTTTGTAATCATTTATTTAGATTACATTATAGTTTTTAGTAAGATTGAAGAGAAGAATTTAAGACACGTGAATATGGTGTTGATAAGGTTGCAGCGAGAAAATTTGTTGGTGAATTTGAAGAAATGCTCTTTTATGAAGACATAAATTGTGTATTTGGGATTTGTAATCTCTTAAAATGAATTGTAAATGGATCCAGAAAAGGTGAGGGCTATAAGAGAGTGGCCTTCTCCAAGAAGTGTGTTTGAAGTAGAAAGTTTTCATGGGTTAGCGAGCTTTTACAGAAAGTTCATTTAGAATTTTAGTAGTATTTGCACACCCATACTAGATACTATAAAGAAGGAACATGGTTATTTTGACTGGACAAAATAAGCCGAGAAAGGATTTAGAGTGTTGAAAGAAAACATAACAGAACAACCTATTTTAGTTCTTCCATACTTTAAGAAGACTTTCCAAGTCAAATGTGATGCAAGTGGAGTGGCCATTGGCGCAATTTTAAGTCAGGATGATAAGTCTGTTGTTTATTTCAGTGAGAAGCTGAATGATGCTAAGAAGAAGTATTCGACATATGACAAGGAATTGTATTCTATAATTCAAGATTTGAAAAAGTGGAGACATTATCTCATGCCAAAGGAGTTTATTCTGTATATTGAGAATCATGCTTTGTATTTCATAACCAGAGAAAATAAATTGAACCAAAAACATGTCAAATGGGTAGAATTCATGCATAATTTTACTTTTCTCATTAAGCATGTTAATGGGAGTGCTAACAAAGTTGCATATGCTTTGAGAAGGATATTTTTAATATTGCAAGAATTCCAAGTGGAGACTTTGGGATTTGAACACCTCAAGGAGTTGTACCAGGAAGACCCGGACTTCAAGGAAGCTTACGAAGCATGTGAAAATAATTTGTTGAGAGGCATAAATCAATGGATGGAGTATATGATCCAAGAAGGAATATTATTCAAAGGAAGTTGATTGTGTATCCCAACATGTTCAATAAGGGACAATTTGTTAAAGGAGAAACATTGTGGAGGATTGGCTAGACACTTTGGCCATGATAAAACATATGCGTAGTTGATTTCTTCATACTATTGGCTAGGTATGAGGTCTAATGTGAAGAAGTTAGGTGGAAAGATGCATAATTTTCCAATATACTAAAGGAAAGAAACATAACACAGGATTGTATCAACCATTTCCTATTCCAGACAGGTCGTGGGATGCTGTAAGTATGGATTTTGTTCTGGGATTGCTAAGAACCCAGAGGGGAAATGATTCAATCTTTGTGGTGGTTGATAGATTTTCAAAAATCGTACATTTTATACCATGCCATAAAATTAGTGATGCTACCCACATAGCGAATTTGTTTTTCAAGGATATTGTGGGATTGCATGGGTTTCCCAGGAGTATAGTCTCAAACAGAGATACCAAATTTGTGGGACATTTTTGGAGAACTTTGTGGAAGAAGCTAGGAACAAATTTGTCTTTTAGTTCATCATATCACCCTTAGACATATGGACAAACTGAGGTAGTGAATCATAACTTAGGGATTTTTCTAAGAAGTTTGGTAACTGAACATAATAGTCAGTGGGAACAAGTTTTTCCTCAAGTGGAGTTTGCATATAACGACCCACCAAATAGGAGTACTAGTAAGAGTCCATTCCAGATAGTATATGGAATGCTTCCAAGAGGAATTTCAGAATTGAGAGAATTGGGACAGACTGAATTTCGAGTGTAGGATCAGAGGATTTCGCTGTAGAGATGAATAAGTTGCATGATCAAATAAAAAGATAGCTACATGATAGTAGCCATAGATACAAGAACAAAGTAGACTAGAGAAGAAAATAGGTGAATTTTGAGATTTGAGATCAAGTCTTGGCACAACTGAGGAAGAAGATATTTCCAAGAGGGAAATATAATAAGTTGAATATGAAGAAGATAGGCCCTTGTAAAATCCTCAGAAAATTTGCTACAAATGCTTATGAGATTGAACTGCCAGAAGACATTGGAATATCACCAATATTTTATGTGGCAGACTGATACCCTTACAAAATGGATGAAACAGAAGGGACAATTGATCAAGAGGAGATTTCGTGGAAGAGAAATATGCCCATAGTAGAGAAGCCGCATATAGAAAATATTTTGGATCAGAGAATTTCTAAGAAAACCAGGAGGAAAGTGTACTATGAATATCTAGTTAAGTGAGAGAATCATTCAACAAAAGATGCAAGTTGGAAAATTGAGCCCGATAACCCAAAGCATTGAAATAAAGTGGAGGAGCTCATGGACAGAAGTCCATGATTTTTTTTTTTTCCAGAGGAGTATGATACATGAGCATCATCGTCGTCAATTAATGAGGCAAGGTGGAAAACGAATCAACATCCAACGCAACACACTAAACTAGTTTCGATTCCAAGGAGAGCACACTACTTTAAGTTTTGAACAGTTGTAATTAAAGATCCCAAGAGATATTGAATCTTGAGCCATTGTATGTGCTCCAGGGGATTGTATTTTCTTTTAATGTTTGTAGGATTGTACACCTTTTGAGCGTCGAATCATATCTAGATTGTAATATTCATTTATTGTAATAAGCCTAATAGTGGGATGCTTTTAATTGTGACATGAAAACACTAAGATAGTCTATAGGGAAGGCTTGAGAATCC
The DNA here is from genome assembly GCA_000966675.3 of Picea glauca. NCBI lineage: Eukaryota > Viridiplantae > Streptophyta > Pinopsida > Pinales > Pinaceae > Picea > Picea glauca. The sequence goes on from JZKD02S1747891.1 coordinate 69,016, forward strand.
CCCTCATGTATAAATAAATGTAATCTATGCCCAAATGAGGTTGTTATTGTTGTTGTAAGCAGCTAGAAAAGAAGCTGAAAGTTGTTGAGAGTTGTTGAACTCCTTGTAAATGTTTTTCAAAGGAATAAAGAAGAAGAGGATTTCTTTCAAGTTTTAGAGCTTCCTTGTCTTTGAGTAACTAGGTAAATGCTATGTTATTTATCTCTAGGTTTTATGTGTTCATGTGCATCTAAATGGCTTGTTGAATGAATCCTTAATGTTTATTTAAGATTCAATTGTTTCTCTTCTGAAATATCGATGCAAGGAGTGCACAGTGCCCACACAAGGAGTGCGAAGGATGAACTGTTACAGGTTAAAAACCTTAGGAGAGATTGTGTAAGTGTACGCAGAGCAGGCACAAGGTGTGTGCCTATACTCATAGGAGTATAAAAACTTAAAGGGGGATACCAGTGCAAAGAGTGCACATAGGCAACACTTTATTAAGTATTGAAGAAGCTCAGAGGAGAGATAGCACAAGAGTGCACAAAGCCTATGCAAGGAGTGCAGAATGCGAGAAAATTCTAAGTGCTAGACTGTAAGCGAAGCGCAAGGTGTGCACCTGAGCCTAAGTCATTCAATCAACGAATCTCAAGGAGGCATAGTGGGAGTAAGTTCCTAACATAGGAGAAATCTCTTTGTTTTGAGGTGAACTGACGAGATCTATTTAGGAGAAGTTAGAACCCTGCACAATCGTTGGATCTGGAGAAGGAGCATGGATGTTAAACCCTCAAGTCCTTCAGACTTCACTGCTATGACATTTTTTGAGTGTTTGTTGAAAAGGAGGAAAAATCCCCGAAGTCCCGAAGCCCAGAGTCCATCTAGATCGTTGGTTTTCGGGGAGACGTGTCTACAAATTATCGCGTATTCAGAAGTTTGACGATCTGTAGGATCCTGGGTTAAAAGTGTTCAGGCATGAAAAGGCCCGAAGTCCCAAAGTCCAGAGTTAATCCTGGTCGTCTATTGACAGGTGAACGTGAACCGTGGATATCCTCCCTTCACTACTTCAACATTCATCGATTCAAGAGTCTAGTGGTGATTAGGAGATAAAAGTCCTAAAGCTTGGAGTTCCAGAGTGGATCATAGTCGTTGGTTGTTGGGGAAGTGTGGGTTGTTGATCCTTGAACCCTCCCATAGTTCGTCAGTTCGACATTCAGAGGATTTGAAGTGTTGTGTTGGTTGATCTTCCAAAGTTCGAAGTTTCAGAGCACCAGTCCGGTAGTTCACCAATTTGGAGTTCAGAAGATGTGGAAGGTGTTGCGGTTAAAACTCCCGAATCCTGAAGTTCTAGAGCGCCAATCTGGGAGTTCACTAGTTCGACGTTTAGGGGATTTGAAGTGTATTATGGGTAGATCTTCTGAATCTCGAAGCTCTAGAGTGTCGAATTTTCCTCTTTTTCCTCTTTCAAAACTTAAGCCTCAGGTTTTAGGCCCAAGGTCACGTGAATCCTCCACTGGAGTAAAAAAACCCTTGTGAATCCAATTTTTTATGTAGGAAAGAAAGAAAATGCCCGTAGATAGGATTCTAATGGTTCTGTGAGGACCCAAGAGCCACGCTGGATCCTTTGTAAATTGATCCTAGACAGGGAGGTTGCGCGATCCCCCCTAGGAGGGGTGGGGGTTTGCATCATTCTTATTCTCCTTCCTTTTCAAAATCTATGTAGAATCATTTGTTCTCACCACTCTTATGTCCCTTACTGTACTTTCTATCACAATTAAAGCATAAACCTTTTGCTTTTCTTTCCTCCAATTGTTGAGGTGTTAACCTTGTAGGTTGAGGTGGTTTAGAAGAAGGAACATTATTCTCTTGATAGATGTTAGGGGTGGTCCTTCTAGTAGCCATAGCCAGATTTTTACTTTCAACATTTCTCTCCACCCTCAACGCATTCTCCAATGATTTGGGTTCCCAAAGGTGAACTTCATGTTGAATGTTATCCTTTAAATTTCCTCTAAAGACATCAATCAGGTGCTCATTTGGAATATTTTTTACCTTTATATTCAATCTTTGGAATTTCTCAATGTGTTCCACAACTGAACCCTTTTGCTTGAGATTTGTCAATTGGATGAAGAAGGTATTGCTCCTTGTATCCTCATAGTGTGCTATAATTTCTTCCATGAAATATGTCCAAGTGACAAGTGATTTGCGAGAACAAATCCATCGATACCACTGATTAGTTTCTAAATATAAGGACGCAATTCATACCTTTTGTGTTTGAGGCACATCATGTAGATCAAAGAACTGCTCCATCTAGAGTATCCATGTGATTGGTTCCTTTCCATCAAACTTTCTCATATCGATCTTAGAAAAGTGGTTGGTATTTAACCCAAAGATGAAGTTTCTCCAGTCTTGATTCATCTTCCTTGTGTCCTCATCATGAATTTCATGGGATACATTGTCACTTTCAAGTGGCCTCTATATTAGCAACTTTTTCAACCTTTCCATGATCTCCTCCTTTAAGCCATCTGTCTTAGTATCCATCATCTCTTCCAGCTTAGCTTCAGTTGAATCCATCATCCTTTGTATTTCATCTTTTGTTATTGCCTTCTTTTGTAAATCATTTATGTCCTTATGAATTTCTTCACCTTCATCAAGAGTCCAAGTAGGACCGTATGAGGTCTTATTTGTTGTAGAAGTTCCCTTTTTTTGTGGCATATTGGCCAAGTATCATTACAAGGTAGGAATTCCTAATTGTCTTAGGCAGAGGTCCTCACAGACAAGGGAGTGCCACATGCTATAACTCTCTAATATACGTGCAGGGTCCAACAATAGTACTTGACCCAATATCTCAAGGAACTAACTAAGGAGGCTTGGCCATTCCCTTAGCCGTACTATCCGACTACCCAGGTACTAGAGAGTGACCTCCCCAAGTGTTGTTCTCGGTGTACTATAGAAACAAGATGACCAAATGGTTTCTCGATTGGTCTCAAGATTCTAGGGAGTCTCCTGATATACACCAAGTATATGGGATCTCAAATCCATAATAGTGTTGTCTAATTCACAATCGTTCGAAAAGGGCCTTCCAATATACTCTAGGTACATGGAAGAACCACACATTCCTCGGGTTGTAGCATTGACAAGTAATGATAGCTCCTACGTTTAAAGATGTCAGAATATGTCTATACCTAAAAAACTCTAATATTATCCCAAATGTGTGTGATACTCATTTTATCGCACTTTATTCAACTTTTTAAATCACCCCAATTGGATCTTCTAGTCAAAAGATATGCAAATTTCCAAAAAACAACGCACCTTATAAAACCCTGATTTGGAGATTACTCTGCTAGCTGACCTTTCTTCTATTGTAGCTCTGCAATTTCGGCCCTTCTGATTCTAAAATTTCTACCTGAGTTATCTTGATGTGTCTTCTTTCCAACCACATAGGTTAGACCAATATTGGATTCTCCAATATAATTTTACGATAACTTTCCCAAGATTTGTTGATTTTTTTCCCTTTCAGGAGAGTGAATGTGTATGGACTGACATGTGTCCCTGTATTCTCTTCAAAACTTGAAGTTTGTACCAATACAACTTCGTTCCATACCCTAACCAATGGAATAGGTCTCACTCAATTTGGAGGTATGTAGCTTCAGATATAACAGTTTTCCCAAGAACACTTGTTTTAGACTGAAATCTGGACCAGCGAAAAACCCTAATTTCCTCAGGGAATATCGTTCAGAGTACAATGAATCAAGGTGATCAGGGGATCAAATTTTGCTAAAAAAATCAAATTTCTCGGAATCGCTTCAAATCAGACGAGAGCGTAGGCCTCATCGTTGCGAACCCAACGCAACTCGTTTGGGTTCAAACAGACGTCAGGAGCGAGAGATATCGCGATCTGTTCGAATCGTCAAATAGGTAAAAAAAGGACGCTGACTGGGTAGTCCGTACAGGATGACGTGGAAGAGACAGTACACCCGTACGCTAACATGGCATAGGTGATGTGGCAGTTTCAGATTGGCTGACAGTTGGACGAATCATGTTTTGACATGTGGCAGTTTTTGGTTTGTGGTTGAGTGCCACGTGGCCCAGTCATGGGCTGCCACGTGGCACCATTATATTGGTTATTGGTTCAAAACTATATGGATTCCGTGGGATTCGAACCTCGGACCTCCCCACTAGTCAAAGCCTTTGCAAAGTCCACCCTACCAACGAGCCACGCGTTGTTCCTTGTTAACTATATGTGTTAAAATATATTTGAATTAAAGTAATGTTACATATGGCGGGGGGTCGGGCCGGGGCCTAGCCCCGACCCGCGGTTCTATTGTTTATACATATGACCATTACCATATTATATGCGTGGGAGTTGGTATTACAAACGGAGCCCAGCCCTGGTTTCACATATGACCACAGTTCCAACGCGCGTGGGTTTTACATATGGAAAACAATTAAACCTCCAGTCACATGACCCATGGCATGTGACCTTGCCACGAAGCGTGCGGGGAAGTTGTGTTTAAAACTTAGCCATTTTATATTTGTGCGAGGTCACATGACCCACATGTGCCCACGAGTTTGACGGTTAGGTGCTGGCGTGCCCATAACCGTCCTACAGTTCGCACCATTGGCGTGGTTTCATTCGGTGCCAGGTTTTTACGCTTTAAATGGCATGTGTGCTGGGTTGAACGAACAAGGGTGCGTTTTGTAGATGCAGAGACAACAAGCTTGAAGGGGAGACTTCAAGGAAGCTTATCTTCTTCATTTTTTGGCCAAACGAGGTGCCGAAAAATCCCAGCTAGGGGTTTTTGGACACTCTGAAGCCATTGGAGCAGTCTATTGGTCATTTTGAGCATTGTAAAGCATGTTTTTGAGCACTTTGAGCAAATAATACTAATGATCCATTGGAATCTGGACCAGGAGATGTAGCCCAAGAGAGGGGTGAACTCCTTTATCATTTGTTGTGTTATGTGTTTATGTTCATTGATTATGATGTTGTTTATGTGCATCTTAAATGAGTTAATCCTATTAATAATGTGCTGCAAAGTTGATCCATTTGCTTTTAACACATAAAATTTTACTTGCAAATATTTTCAAGATTACAAGTCTTCTTCATTTTTAGATCAGAAGGGCTGGAAATTTTACACAAGATATTTCACTATTCCCCCTTCATACTGTAAAAATTTTAGAACCTGAAACCAAGCCTAAAAAAATTGGGAGTGAAAATTCCAAGAAGACTTGTTTCAGACTAGTTTCAGGACTAGTCAAAAAACCTAACTTGAAGAGAATGTATTTCCAAAAATGTAACAAACCAAGATCTGAAATTTTGACCCAAGTTATATCTATATGTCGCTTCTACACCATAGAAATTACAGATCCTGAAACCTTCCAGAAAAAAATTTGTAGCAAAAATTCCAAGAAAACTTGTTTTGAATAAGTCAGTCTCGAGGATTGTCTAGCTCCGATACCAAATGTTAAGAACCAAATATCAAAATAGCATAAAAACCTCAGAATAAGTATTCAACGCCTTGAAAAAGAGAGAAATTCATATAATAAGCCTCTTCGATGGGGAAACCTCCTTATACATCATATGAATTCACAATTACAGGATGATTCCAAATGAAAAGGTCTCCTTGGTATATAGGAGACTAGGAGGTACAATTACAACTAATGGACCCAAGCTGACATAAATAAAATAACAATACTAATGTAATATGCCCCAATTAAGGGGAAATGTGCCACGAATTAAGGCTTAACAAACCTTCATGCTTAGTAAAATACATATTTATTGATGATTTTACCTAGTTACATTTATTAGGATCCCTTTTGAGATGATTGAAATTTAGAAGTTTGTACATCCATGCATGCTAGGGTATATCATGGACATGTTTCAATTCTTGGTATGAGTAAAATGAGACTATGTCTAAAATTATACAAGTTACACACTTAATATATTATGGGGGT
>JZKD02S1747913.1:38445-65453 GCA_000966675.3 Picea glauca
AATAATGAATAGGTGTTTAAATGAATAGGAAAAGGTGGCCATACCTTTTTTGAATACCCTTTCAGTTCTTTACTTATACCGCCAATTACAGTTTGCCTGGCGATCTCACGACAAGTCAGCCTGTCTGGTATAAGTAAGGGTAAAGCATGTGGAGGGACGGAAGCGCCAAACACCCTGATGTATAAGAATTCTTTCTCCACATACCAATCGGCCACTCTTTTTAAATTTTCCATGATGCTATCCAATATCCTGGGTGGTGGATTATTGAAGATGGAAACATGCATCGGTACCATCACCCTGTTGAATATTTCGTATACAAAATCCAAAGCCTTGTCCTCCCAAAGCTTAGAATGGTATACATGGACTGGTTCAACATCCGATGGAGCCCAGCTCCAATTCATCAAGGGAAAAGTCATCATGGAACATACTACATCCATGAGATATGCGGACATAAAAAATGAAGCAGCTTTCCCGCTCTCTTTCTGTGTCCGATATTCTGTAATCCGACTAGTCAGGCTATTTGATAACATTTTAGCCCAGTCAAAAGAAGATCCTTCTACTACTGAGTATATCAAGGGCACCCATTGGAAGAAAAAATGTGTGGTGTCTTCCCTCCCGTACAATCTACAGGTCATCTTCGCTACGTATTTGAACTGTGGCTCTAAAGAAGATATGGAATAAATTCCATTGTTGTCTGCCCTGAACTTCGTTGGGTGTGAGACCTAATCCTTAATCAAATCAGATAAACTTTTTGCATATTGCTCGCATTCCTTCTTTTTAAAACCATATAGAAACTCTGCATTGTACGAGAAGTCTTACGTGGGTACTAATTTATACATAACCTGTAAGCTTTCTGGTCTGAAGGTCCCAACAGTGGCCCCTTGCTTGTTGATGATGGTTCTGGTAGGGATGTCTACATGATCTAGTGACCATTAGATCATGTCGTAGTAAGCTAGAAGATGTGGCCAGGCCGCTACTTTGTGCATCTTTACCTGGACGACTATCTTGTATTTGGTATTCATGTCGTCTGTCTCATTGTCACTGGAATCGTCCGAATAGTTCACCAACTGTGATTGCAACACCTCTGAGATGTATGACCAGGTTCGTATGCAATCAACGCTTCAAGGTGAAGTATCCAAAATATATTCAGAACCTTGTCCTGAAACCTCTGCGCTTGCCTTGGATACTTTTCACGGGGCCATGACAGGGCATTGTAAATTTTCTCTTCTGCAATAAAAATGCGTACACATATAGAAGTTAGCTTACTGAGAAAAAAATTTCTCTGCGGGATAGAAATGAACTTTTATGAATAAAATAGGAAGCAAAAGATCTATATCTTCAACCATTTAACATATCGATGTCCTTATGAACAAAATGGTCCAATCATAATTAGATAGAGATTTTGGCAATAAAAACCATATCCTTACTTTGTCGTTTCGCCTTATTTCCAATTAATGCCATAAAATTCGATGGTTCGTGGCACAAGATGGCACAAGGAACATTTGAAATTACCTCGTAAACTACACATTATTATCATTTGCATTAAACATTGATTAGACTGGCTTGGCTTCCTTAATCAGGATTTAAATCACCATTTTGTCATTCACCGTATCGGGACTTTTAACTCTAACCTTTCAAGCCTATAAAACCCGAGATTGCGATGACTAGATTTAGTTAAGTGAGGACGTAATCAGATTAAGTGTTTTATTAATCATGTTTTAATTTATATCGTGACTTCATGGCTCGGGGCTTCGAGGGTATAGTTTCCAGGCGGAACATATGTCGAGTTGCAAAATCCCAAAAGGCTTTAACCATGGTCAAAGCTAAACACTCTAGACATTAACCCAGGTTACTTATGTGAGGATCTCACGGCTTCGTCTTTCAAGGTTTTAGCGGTAATTTTTTAGGAGAGAGTGAATGCCGAGACGCGAAATCCTGACAACATTTGACTGGGGTTTACATGGTCCCACTCTTAGCTTTCACCTGAGGTAAGCTTTTGAAACTTTTCGCGACCTCGCACATCGGGGTTTGTAAATCTTGTGACTTGTAACTCCCAAAGAAAGATATTCCAAGGTACGAAGAGCATCAACCTTTGTTTCACGATAAAAGTGGTAACTTATGAAACATCACGTCTCCCATTATTTCACATGTTGAGACTATTGAGATTTTCAGTAGGTGAATGTCACGAAGTGAAAAAGAACTTAAGAACCGACATTTGACCTTTGAAATAGATTTGAACCAAATGAAAAAGGCGGCTCCAACAGAGGTTAATACCTTTTGCGGCTACCATAACAACAACACTCCCTCCTAGCTAGGTTGTTATTAAAGGTAATGGTATTGAGCACACACAGACCATTCTGTCAGTATAATAATCATAGCCACACATGCTATCTCTTGATCATGTAGACAAATTTAAGAGCATCATCATCACTATCAATATCATCTGATAGCATCCTAGCATCAATATATATCATCGTTTTCATCATCTCTCGAGGCCATACTCCATCTGAGTAATCGAGCATGATGTTGTATATGTCATGTTCTGAACTCAACATACTCAGTAGACTGTCTCATATGAGTCGCCAACTCAACAGAGTGATACAAGGACCATTCCTCTAATCCATACATACGTCCTAGAATAATAGTTGTCCTAACAAATGTTGAAATGTTGAAATCCATGTCATGGACTACAGAGACCATTCTTATAGGAATGTTTGTCTCAGATTATTTTCTAATTGGGTCATATGTACCATAGAGATAAATCTCTACCCATATGCCTTATAAAATATCGGTTTCGTATCAACCACCCTAATTGGAACGTCACATCCTTAGGGAGGGGACTATTMAATCTAATCAGGCCAATAACTATGCTTAAGGAGAATATCGGTCCTGAATCATTTTCCTAATTGAGCCACAATTTGTGCTTTAGAAAAATACCATTTCATGATATGTCAACAATCTGTCAACCTAGACCATTATCTAGAGGAATAATTTATGTCCACCAACAATTTGTTATTCCTAGACCATTCTCCGCCTGGAGAATGTCTGTCCACCAGCACACTAACTATCCATCTAGCTAGAAATCATCTCTAACACTAGTGTTAGTATCCATGGAAATCATATAGTAACATACAACTGCTACAATGCCATCCAATAGAACACAATTGTGTCTATCCATAGTAGTACACAACTACTGCCCATTGGTACACAACTACTCCTAGTAGCACATGGCTACTAACCAGTGAAACATAATCACTACCAGGGAAACACATCCACCATAGTAACATACAACTATTGTCCAGAGACATACAATCTCCATAGCAATCAAATTATATCCTTTGATATTATCTTGCGTCAACAATGTCATGCATCACCTCTAAGTCGTACTAGCATGATGCAGATGTATCATATATAAGGTGTACTAGCATGATCTTGAGTATCATCTACATCATCTCTAAGTCAAACTAGCATGAAATATATAACATGATGCCAATGCATCATATATAAGATGTATGCCACCTCTAATTTGTACTCACATGATGTAGATCAGTGCCTCACTGTGTCATATATAAGCTATATGGTCATCTCTAAGTCGTACTAGCATGACATATCTAGAATGATGTAAATACATCATATCTAAGTTGTATGTCACATCTAAGTTGTACACGAATAGACATATCTAGCATGATGTGTCTCACCAACATCGTCTCTAAGTTGTACGAGCATGACATATCTAGCATGATTTCAATACATCATATCTAAGTTATATTCCACCTCTAATATGCACTAGCACGATGCTCCTCAGGCCACTATATCAAAAAATCCAACCATATGTATCATATATGAGTTGTACTAGCATGATCATCTCTAGCATGATGCAAGCATCATCTCTAAGATGTATGACCATATCTAAGATGTACTAGAATGATACAGATCTGCAACTCACTAACAGTCCATGATGCCACATATTAGTGCTCCCTCCAAACCGAGGAAGTCATCTACTCCCTTTCAACCAAGGATCAATATCCATGAGCCCCAGCTTGTCCCTCAAGTATGCAAACTTTATCTTGGACAAAGGCTTTGTCAAAATATTTGGTGTATGCTCTTCAGTGGACATATACTGGAGAACTAATTCTCCCCTCTGTACTTTTATCATGGAGAAATAGTACTTGATATCCATGTGCTTTGACCTGTCATGGAACATCGGGTTCTTTTAGATATTCACACAGCTCTGGTTATCACAATATATCATGATCGAATCCAACACCTGATCACATAGTCCAAAAAACAACTTAAGGAGCCACACTACTTCCGTACAAGCATCACAAGCTACAATATGCTCTGCTTCTGCAGTGTTGAGTGCAACAAACTTTTGTTTCCTACTATCCCATGATATTATAGCAGATCCCAAACTAAAATACATACCAGAAGTACTCTTTATATCATCTTCACTCCGTTCTCAATATGACTCAGTAAATCCATGCAGTTGTACATCTGTTTTTGAGGCATATCTCAAACCATAATTGTAACACCCCAAGGTTGAGCCCCTGCTGAATTGTAATTATGTTTATAGGCTGGTGAGCCAAGTGGTTATAAGCTGAGAGACTTATGTGTTTGTTAGGCCAGACAGCCCAGATACTAAGGCCAATGAGCCTGATTTTTGTATATGTAAATACACACATCATTAATAAAAATTACAGTGTTGTGTGTAGACCCTCCATAAAGAAAGAGTTATGGGGGACTAAGCTCCACTAGGTAGGGAAGAGGCTAAGTGTCTAGGAATAGGGGCTAAGCTAGAGGGATTGCCTCTAAAGAAATACTATTATATTATTATTTACTAGAGGCTAAGGTTTGACTTAACTGTGTTGTACTAAGTTCTCAGGGAAAGGGGATGAGTGTTAAGTGGAGCTCATGCAACTTCAGGGAGACATGTGTCAATCAGGGTGCATGTAGTTTTTAGGTAAGAAAGTAAGCTCTTTGGGGTGTTCTCTCATGACTCTCAGGACTCTCATGACTCTGAGGATTCTCACCATTATCAAGATCCTTCACCATTCCTTCTATACTCTCGTGATGTTAGCCACCCTGGAGGTCCTCCATACTCCCTACTGAAGCACGTACTAAGATATGAAGAGCTCAGAACCTACAGTTTTACTTGAGTTGTCCTCTGTATTTCCTAGGAAGCCTAACACACTTGTGTTTGTGTGAGCCTGTGTTGTGTCTTAACGGTTGGCTATTGTTTCCAACACAGTTCCTTAGCTGAGCTTGGGTTGTTTCCATATTCTATGTCCTTACCCCTTTTTAGTTGTTACCATTACCTGTGCATTAGCTAAATTCTATTGTTGACATCACCCATGTTCGTTTGACTTAAGAGATGAATTGAAGAAACAGGTTGTCAGGCCTGTGAGAAACTCTCCCTAGGTGAGAGAGTTTGTTGGGGAAGTGAGTTCTCCTAGAAGGAGTCTCGTAGCAGCTACAGTACTTTGAGACTTTTGGTCCAGCCTATTGCTTAAGCCCAAGAAAAGGGAGTTGTAGTAGTCGATGGACTTGTAATAGTGAAGGTGTACCCACCTGGGGTGGAACAGGGATGTGGGGAATGAGGGTTGGTGAGTTGTGGGCGTAAGTGGCTCCTGGGAGAAAATCCCTCTTGTTGTTCTGTGTGACTTCCTTGTTGTCCTTGCCAAGCTTAGAAATACCTTGCCCGATGGAGTTTAGTCCCAACTCAGGGGTGAGCCACTGCTGAGTGTGATGAATAGCATGGTCTAAGGCTGGGAGGCTCATGGAAGGTCTGCACATAGTTGGTGGTGCTCAATTAAAAGATAAGTACCCATTTCTCTGTTCATTTACATGTTGTGTATTTGTATATGTTGTTATATCTATGGTTTTGTCTATGATTACTGTATGTATGCTTTTACTCTTATTTCTACATTAAGTTGTGTGATAGAAAAATGTAAATCATTCGTTAAATATTGGTATGTGTTATTATCGCTTCTGCAAGAATATGTGTATGAACATAATATTAATGTCTAGTTAAAATTACATTAGAAATATATCCATATATATATGTGTATGCTCGAGCATGTTAGTTTCCAAGGTAATGTTGTTTGTTCTATCAGTTTAAGGCCAAGAAGGTTACAAATTGGTATTAGAGCTAGTTGGAAAATATAAGGTTGTTTGGGTAGAGTTACTCGACAGAAGTTGATGGTCGGGGACATTACAAATTGGTATCAAAGCCATGGTTTCGACACTGAGCCTGGATGGGCCATGTTAGTGGTTAACGAGACAAATATTTCAGAGTGAATTGCTATCAAAAGGAACAAAATTTGAAGTTAAAAATGCCTCTGGGTGCCAAGAGAATACCTTGGTCGTGTTATGAAGCTCATGAGGTATAACGGTTTATGGAATGGAAACAGAGAAAGAATTTGCAACAACCATTGTCTTGGGCCATGAGGTTGAAATTGGTTCATAGGATCTGTTTGGGATAAGGGAGACCCTTTAGAGTCATCAGATCTAGATAAGGTGCAGAAACGTAAAACCCCTAAGTCCTTCGGACTTCGCAACTTCAAAATTTTTTATGTGTTATAAGAAAAAAGCATGAAGCCTAAAGTTCTAAAGTTTCGAACAGGATCTACACCATAGATTCGGGGAAAAATGCTTGAGTGCTGGATTCGACGAAGTCAGATCAGAGATGTAGATCAAGCTAAGAGCAAGGGGTAAGTCACAATGGAAGATCAATGTATTTGGGAGCTAGACACTTCGAAAGAAATGAGGTGTGCTAAGGTGAATCCTTTCGAAGGCCCAAAGCCCAAATTCCCAAAGAAACACAACATGATGATGTCACCCAGGGTGACATGGACTTCCTTAGTCCTACCATGTGTCGGTCAAAATGGAACTTTGACGACCCTGTTAGCCCAAAATAAATCCAACACATGGGGCCACATGCCACCACCTTAATTGTTGATAGTTATACCATGCATACCCGGAAGGTAAAGGAGATCAGAAATTTGGAGTTCAGGAGATTTGAGGAATGAAAGTGTAAAATATCCCAAAATTCTGAAGTGACGTGGCCTGTTGACATCACCAAGGATGACGTGGACAAATGGGATATGTGCCACATGTTAATATGTTAAGAACCTATAGAGGATAGCCACTTCGAGGGAAAGTGGGGTCGTGTGGGGTGAGAATTCCTGAAGGTCAAAGCACCAAAGTCATCATGATCATTGATAGTCATGGACGCGTGTCAAAAGATCTGACACTCTAGAGATTTATCACTACGGAGGTTTGTGGCATTGAAGGCTTTGGAAACACTTGAAGCCCGAAGTTCTGAAGCACAGAGTAAGTGCTTGTTGGGCTAGCACTTGGTCCGAGCCATGGTCACTTGCGAGTTAAGGAATGAATAAAAGGGGGCTAGCGTCGAATGGTGAATTTTTGTAGAACAGAACATGACTTAGAGATAGAATCGTGGGGATTCTTGATCGACGGAGACCCAATGAAAATGGAGTCTAATATTCTTTCTGTTGAATCAGATTGTTTAAGTTACTTTGGAAAATTATTAAAGATAGAAAGCCTGGAAAACATTCGGTTGACTGCACATTTTTGCATAATTAACAATTGACAGAGCTGAACTGAGTTGTTTCATAGTACAGAGAAATGGAGGAGGCACAAGATGCATACAGTTCATAGGATGAATTTAGAGGAATGTATGTCCATTAGGGAATTGAAGGAACAAACTCCAATGGGAATGGAAAAGAAATAGATAAGGAAGTGAACATGATGAAAATCATTAAGAATTTGCAAAAATATGTCCAAATTCACCAGGCAGATAAAAAAAGGATTATGAGAGACAAGGAGAAAAAAGGAGACTTTAATATGAATCTGATACAGAGTCTAGAAACAATTGAAAATAAATTGGATAAGGAAAGTGGATCCAACAAATCAGGAAGTCAAAGGACCCCTGATGAGGAAAGAAGAGGGAGAAGTGGTAGCAGACATCGCCAACACTCCCGAAGGCATTCCAAAAGGAGGCCACACAACAGTTCAATTCCATATCCTACCAAAAAGAATAGGAGATCTGAAGTGGATGAGATAAAGGGTGAAATGAATAAAATCAAACCTCCTACTTTTGATGGAGATCACAAGAAAGATGAAGATGTTGAGGCATGGTTGTTGGGCATGAGGAAATATTTCCAACTACAAAACTATTCTTCTCATGCAGAGAGAAGAATTTCCATTTACCAAGTTAAAGGAAAGACGTACATATGGTGGGATTATATTGTGCAATTGCAACACGTCGGAGAGAAGAATGTTACATGGAGGGAATTCAAGACACATTTTGAAAAGAGGTGGAGGCTTTGGATTTTCGATCTGCAATGGTGTTTCTTGAGGAGAGGGAGACTCTGGACCTGTAACAGTTTGTGAAGAACCGTAATCACGAGATCGAGTGGCTAGATCAATATGAGACTTGACCATATTAACACATAGATGGTCACATTCATGTGTCAAGGGGTTTTGACTCCCACTCGATGCATTTCCGATGTTGGAGGACCCTGAAGCCATGGGTTGATTATGCAGAAATAGATTGGTCAGCACATCAGGTGGTTGTGATAATATCCTTGAGGCTTCCTCCATTTTTGGGCATAGGTGTGTAAGGTGATCACCTTTACAAATCTTATAAGGAAACTTCACCTTCTGCTTTTCTTTCTTTCCCTCACCAGCATTATTATTCAATCTATCATTGTTATTGTTTTCCTTGGCTTTGTTATCATTTCTCCTACCCTTACGATTATTACCTTGTCCTTTATTAATATTCCCTCCTGGTTTCTGGTTACCATTTGGGTTGGTTGATGACTATACAGAATGCACATCCACTGACTGAGTGGGAGTGGGGAAAGAAGACAAATCTCGTCCTACTACACACAGGCTTAGAGATAAATCCTTCAACTCATATATCACCAAATATGTAGACTTAGCATTTTCTAATCCTATAATGCCATCGGCATGAGGCCCATGATTTTGTCTAGGGTTGTAGTTTGACCTCAGTGCGTCAGAAAGAATTTCATACAACATCCCATACTGAGCATATATGAGGACCAGTTGTTGGGATTTTAAAATAGCTTCTTCCTTAGATGTTACTTCAGATGTAGAGACATCCTTCAAAATATAAGAAAATAGGGACTTAAGGAACCAATCCAACAAAAACTATGGAGGGATGTAGGATTTAATCAACCTCTTCCATCTATGCCACTCTTGGATATGGTATGAGATATGTGTGGCCTTATCTTGGAGGAAGGCAGAACAAAGTTCTATGTCAGCATCGTAACGAACTGGAAACTGGAAGTGGTTGAGAAAGAACAAAACAATGTTATTAAAATTTCCGTATGTTCCCCCTGGTATTTCAATGCACCATTTCATAGATACCCCCATGAGGGTGCATTGAAATAGTCTCAAATGAATAAAATCATCATTAAGAGAATTGGATGAGCACCAAAGATGAAAATTAGTAACATGATCCTCGGATCCTCACTAGTCTTTCCCTCGAATTCTAGAATTTCTGAAGAAATCTTGGTGGGGATAGGGGGGCATGATGGATCGTGATGCACCGGGTCATTCATTAATTTCAAAAAATATGGTAGATTAAGCGTGGCCAAAAAAGGGAGTCGGGGTTGTGGCATCTGAGCCCATGCTCCTAGGAAATATTGGTGTTGAGGGAATTCAAGACATCGAGGGTTCTGGTATACACCATGGCCCTATCCATTAGGGTATTATCCTCCTCCAAGCTTATTCATAAGAGGTTTTATGGGAACCCTACCTGCAGGGATGACATAATGAGGGTTATAAACATTACCCCCAGCTGGAGGAGCTCCAAGCTGGGGGTTTCCCATAGAGTGAAACTGACTCCCTCCATGTGGAAATCCGAAGGAAAGAGGTGGGTTTGTCATAACAAATGTGTTTGTTAGAATCGACATGGAGGAGGAAGGGGGAAAGGACAAAATATAAGAAGTGGTTTGTTTTCCTAGTTGAATACTCCATCTAGGAACATTGAGACTAGGATTATACCCGAAAGAAAAAGGAGTTTGACCCCCAACCATAATATTCGTTTGGGGAATATGACCTCCAGCAAGCGAGAGAGGAGCATGCAGAGGGGCCATGCCCCCAGGTCCAAGATTAGGATTTGCATTAGTTGCTGGAATGGAAGATGAAAGTTGCGATGTCAAATTGGGCATACCAAAATAAAAAGGGTTAGATATTGAAGGTATGGACTTAGAATTGTATCTTGGCATATCAAAAAGAGACCTGAAAGGGTTCGTTTGTATGGGTTGAGTAGAAACCACATGATGGATAGGAGTAAGGAAGGGAACCTCCGACACTACAACCATCGTGGTTGAAGGAGTCAAAGGATCACCATTAACTACAATAGATATAGGATTCGAGGGACTCCCTATGTCATTTGGACTCAACTCAGTACCCATAATTGGATAATCACAAGTTTGGGAGGTGGAGATATATGTACCATGTCTATTAATTTTACACCTTTTAGAAGGAAACTTCAGTAAAGACTCAATATGCGGTGGTAAATTCAACAAATGATGAGACCTGCGAGGAGGTTGGTATTGCTCCACGATGACTCAAGACTCAAGATATAAAACCAAATCCTAGGTCCAACTAACAATCAAAGAGCACACCAAAATACACAAAAAGAACAAATGCACACAAACATGATATAGTAACTGAAAAGGGGCCTCCCTCACTAGATTAGGTATGCCTTAACCAAGAGGGGTCTGAGACTCCCTTCAAAATATTGGAGGTATCAGAATCCATTATAAGGTCCCTCATGGGCTTAACAACACAGTCAGTTAGATCCCCCAGAGAGGTAATTCTCCATAAAGGTTGTGTACCATCTGAACCTTAGCTGACTCAGGGTACCCGCAGAATAACCCTTGCAAGTAACCTATGTGGATACCTATGTCAAGCAACTAAAGCCACCACAATGTAACCAATGTGCAGGCGAACATTTGTAAGTCTGGTTCACCATATGGGCAGAGTAACAAAGCCCGAAATCTTGAAAGAAACAACTCTCACGGACATAAATGTAACATCCTTCTCTGGCGCACAGAGCGAACTTATTCTTTGAGGACACTTGATTGCAAGTGATCCGGATGTTTATGCTATTAAAACTTTTGATTTTGATTATGAGGAATTATGGGTTGATGTCATTTTGTTTTACTGCATTAACATAGATAGGTGCTATTGACTCGATTTACTGAGTGTGCAGGATTTTGGACCTCAAGGATGTAGAGGCATCGATGGAACCCTTAGGACTCTGGATCGAGTCAGGGAGTGTAACATTGGGGTTTGATTGTTTTACTGTGATATTAGTGCATCTGATTAGATGATATGATATGGATATGTTTTGACATGATTTGTTGATGATGCAGGCTGATGATAGCTTGCCGAACAAACTCACATGTGGAGTAAAGGGGTCACGCACGACTACCAGAGATGTTGAGGGAGAGGTGTGGACAACAGCCCTACCACAACCTAATAGAACTTTTGTTGTGGATTGAACTGTAGGTTAACATTTACCTAGTTCGAGAGGACCCACGATGCCGTGAGGGCAGACTGTGACAGTTTCTCACGATGATTCTAAGGGGTGCGCAATAAGATGGGGGCCTTATTCCTTAGAGGCCCTTAGTCTCCCACAAGTTCACGTGGTGGAGTATTGACTCCAAGGGTTATAGATGTCTACCAAGTCAGTCAAGAGGCGAGTGGCACCCTTGGAGCACGTAGTGCGTCCTGAAGGGCACATCGCGCAAGGGAACAGATGAGGCGAATGGCACCCTTGGAGCACCTAGTGCATCCTGAAGGGCACGTCACGTTGTTGATGATAGAGGAATGAACCTAGATGGCCTTAGGACAAATAAGGTGTTAAGTATTTTTAAAACAAATTCCCTAATTAAATGTCACCCAATACGAAAATGTAAGGTTTAAGTCTAAACTATGCTAGTGGTAAAATTGTATCTCTCTAACAAAATAATAAAAATAAAAATAAAAAAAATAAAAACCACATGAATAATAATTATGATCTTCGTTAAATMTTGTAACATGAAGGGATTAAGAAATTAATTGTTTCAAAAAAAAATATGTTGGATTAAAATTTAAAAAGGGAATTAATTGTTTTATTAMTTTGATAATTTAAAATATACTAATTAAATAAGAAAGGGAAAAAGGTTTAATTTCCACACCTACCTTTTTGAGTTCTAAGTAAAAAGGGGAAAGAGGGAAAATTTAAAATATTAGGAAACTAGGAAAGAGGTAAACATAAAAAGGGAAAAAGGGGAAATTCAAGGAAAAAGAAGAAAGTCAACTTAGTAAAGAATCTACCATTTAAGAGCTTTCTAATTTAAACTAAATATAGCAATTTAATAATAGGGAAAGCCTTTAAAACCTGTAAGGGAATTTGGGGACACCTAGGAGTGATTCTAGGAGTAACTCTAGGTGGGTGAGGGAAATAAGATAATTAATTAATTAAAGAAATTAAGTAATGGAGGAATGTAGGGGATGGGTGACACTTGTACAAAGAAGAATTTTTAGGAAATTGATTATAAAAACTTAACTAAAATAGAATTTTTGGAAAGTAAGGAACCACGAAACTCTATAGAATGAAGGGAGGTGATGGAGGTAAAGGAGGGATCTTCTGTTTGCATAATGTTACGCTATAGAAATATCTACTAGACTGATTTACTTGTGGGAGTTGGGATACCCAGCTCGGAGAGGAGTGGTATATTGGCCTTGCGAAGCGAGCTGGGAGCTAGTCGAAATCTCTGGATAGTGTGTGTGGCCCCTTTGCAGCTCGGGGGGCTAAGGGGGAAGAAGAGTACCCCTAGCATTGGCTGGGAGGTACCGGTGAAGTCTCATTGGTCGTCGGTCGGCAACGGTACGTTATTTTCATTTTATATGGTAGAATATATTAGGACTTATGCTTGGTTCTTCTTATTTAATGGAGAAGTAAACTAATGTTTTTAAAAAAGATGAATGAAACTTTTCTTAGCCTAGCTCAATGGTTGTTGTCTCCTATGGCCTTCGTTTTTCTGCATGTCTTGACCACCTAGCTGTGATTGATTGAGTCCTTAATGGTTGTTGGCATTTTGTCCCTAGCTCCTTAGTCCTCGCCTGAGCAGTCGACAAGGAGCCTGATCTACGGTCGTCGCCTTAGCGTTAAAAGACCTATGGATCTCAACACCCTGCTTTTCTATGCGAGGATGATGAGCAATGGACAAACCTATTAATAGTCTACCCTTGATGTTGTCCTTGGCTGAAGGTTCAACTTGATCCTTGATGCATTTAAATAACCTTGAAATCTTGATTGATGGTGAAGTTTCTTTAATTCCACGGTTTCTAATCGCCAGATAAGTTTATCTCTGCGTTGTTATATATTGCTGGATGAACCAGCATTGTGTTGCGTTACCTCCCTTGCAACTTAACTCTATGTTTTTTATTGTTGGCCTTTATCTCTGCGAATTTATGTCTGCACATTAATATCTAATGAATTTTATCTTGAGCTTTGCCCATTTGTTTGATTGCCTACAAATTATTCTAGTCTGTGTTTTTCATTTCTAGGGTGTTGGGATGAAAATGTTACCTTGGCCTTTGCAAATTTTTTATGGCTAACTTACCCTGTGGATTTCATTTATGAGGCGTTTGTTCCCACTGTTAGGTATGCATTTTTGGGTAAAAACTCAACTTCAGGTAAGCGATTCCACTTTGCATAATTATCCCTTTTATTGGTGACCTCGCACAGCGTATTCCTCACTTTTATTGGTGATTTATCTCTACACAATCATCAACTCTTTAATGGCGATTTCACCCTCTGCGTTCATCCCTTTATAATGGCAATTTAGTTTTACTTGTGCCTAGCAGTGAGCGAATTAGTAAATCGTTTTGCTCATGTTTTAGACAGCGATTTCATTTGCTTGTGCCTGGCAGTGAGTGAATTAGTAAATCATTTTGCTCGTGTTTTAGACAGCGATTTCCTTTGCTTGTGCCTGGTAGTGAGCGAATTAGTAATTCATTTTGCTCATGTTTTAGACCGCAATTTTGTTTTTCTTGTGCCTGGCAGTGAGCGAATTAGTAATTAGTTTTGCTCATGTTTTAGATAGCGATTTTTTTTTTCTTGTGATTGGCAGTGAGCGAATTAGTAATTCATTTTGCTCATGTTTTAGATAGCTATTTCGTTTTGCTTGTGCCTGGCAGTGAGCGAATTAGAAATTCATTTTGCTCATGTTTTAGACAGTGATTTTGTTTTCCTTGTTCCTGGCAGTGAGTGAATCTGTAATTCATTTTTCTTATTATAGACAGTGATATTCATTTTGCTTGTGCTTGGCAATGAGCGCTTTATTCTAGACAGTGAATTTCCGACTGTGTGTGCATAGTTTAGCTTAGCCCTATTTATTTCATTAATCCTTGGCTTGTTGACCACAATCTAATGAGAGCTAATATAACTTAGGACATGGCGTACACTTATGCATGATGAGAGAATCCATATATAATTTAATAAATCCTTAATTATGTTTGGTGTGTTTTTTTGTTTTTCTTCATAAAATAGGAATTTATGGTAATTAGAGAATGGTGTAAGAATAAGATTCAAATTATAGATTGAGGAATGAATTTGATATTTGTGATGTAATTAAAGGTTAATTATTTATTAATTCTATTCTTAAAGTTTTTATCTATTTTATTAACTATAGTATCATTTTTTTGTAATATTTGATATACTGCTCACTCAAGGTTGATTGTAATGAAGATCTGCTTATTAAAGATAATTTACACTATAATTTTCCTGAAGTGGATTCTTTTATTTCCATCTCTTCAAACTCCATGTTTTCTTCCTCTCTTTTAACTCATTTGGATGATTTAACTAGAATCATACTGATGCTTGTATTTACTAACTTTTCCTTAATTCTATTAGGTATAATCATGTTTTAACTAGAATTATCTCTTAAGGAGTGATGTTTTTTTTCCCTCTTAAACAAGTTCTTATTAATGGTTCATGTACTTGTCTAATCTCATTACATACATTTATGGATATAATTGGATATGTGTAGTTAATGTCTAATCATGATTTATACTTGTTAGCTTGTTTGCCTATAAGGTCAAGTTAGAATTGCTAATTAGTTGACTAGCTGAAATTTAGACTTACTAAACTAGATATGTAATTGATTCTAGTTGGATCTATAGATGTTGTCTAATTGGTAACTCAGACTCACTAAATTGAGTCGTAATTCATGTTAAGTTCGTTTGGTAACTCGTTGACTAATGGAATTTAGATTGGTTAATCGATAAGTAATTAACTCCAATTTAAATCATAGATAATGACCATTTAGCCTTGATTAATGGTTGGATGGTTGGCATAATCATTTTTAGCTTGCACCTTCTGTTGAGGGTGTTGTTGTTTATTATAGTTAATGATTGTCCTTAGCTTAGTGGCTTGGTCTACTTGTGTCAGGTGGGATGTAGACACCTCCTTGTTCCTCAGAACAGTCGCCAACCTTGAGACCTTAAATGGTCAAAATCAATGGGAAACTGGGCTTGAGCATTACTTATGTGTCCTGGAGGTCTTAGCCATTGCAAGGTAGGACGGGCAGGTAGTCATTCTTATTTTTCATCAGTTGATGTCATACATTGCTTCTAGGTGCTTGATGTGCTTTTATGTTAGGCCATTATGTTGTTGTTGCATGAGTTGCATACGTTGTGTCGTCGTCATGTTGCGATG
The DNA here is from genome assembly GCA_000966675.3 of Picea glauca. Classification (NCBI taxonomy): domain Eukaryota; kingdom Viridiplantae; phylum Streptophyta; class Pinopsida; order Pinales; family Pinaceae; genus Picea; species Picea glauca. The sequence continues at coordinate 54,212 of JZKD02S1747913.1, forward strand.
TTGAGTATAATGTCATTATTACCTTCCTACACACACAAAAAAATAAAAAATTAAGGGTGCTTTTACCGGTTGTACATCATAGGAGTCATACCAGATGGGTTGTTACATGTGGTATCAAAGCGGGTTCGGCTCACGACTTGGGATTGCTACAACTTTCGTTGATATGATTTGATTATATGTTACTAATTGAGTTGAATTTTATTCATGTAGGTAGTCATGGTTAGAGGACGTCATGGAGGCAGACGAAGGGGTGCTAGGGGATGAGGTGAGATGCCTTTAGTAGCATCCACACCTGAGGGATCTAACCCCCAAGGAGACGAGCAAGTTTTCAGATAGGAGCAGATAACAGTTGGTGATGTGGTCAGAATGATGAGATATTTTCAGTGCATGTCTGAGGCACTGATCAGCTGTTTGGACAGAGATGGGTCCAGGGTGTCGACACCCGCTAAGGTTCCGTCGTGTGCTCCAGTTGGTACTAGTAGCATTCACCATGAACTCGAGAAGGTCAAATTTCTCGAGTTCTTTGGTGTCTCGGATGGCGCAGCCACCGAGGCATGGTTAGACAACATGGAAATGTGATTCCCACTTTGCGATTATACCTCCAACATGAAGGTCTGCATGGCAGTCTTTCAACTGAAGGGGGGAACTCTTCTATGGTGGAAGACACTCCTACCATATATGAACATGGTCGTCGAAGATGTGTCTTGGGAAATTTTCGAGGAACGATTCCGAGAGAGATACCTTTTAGAGGAACTCATTGAGCGTCAGCTCAATGAGTTCAACGCCTTATGACAGGGAGGTTGTGCGGTGCCCGAATACGAGGCCCATTTTATGGAGCTGCTCCGGTATGCACTGCACCTTAACACTGAGAAACTCAAGGTCAACAGGTTCATGTTCGTCCTTAACGACAACCTACGTGCAAAGGTTAGGATTTTGATGCCTCAAACCTTGCATGATGTCATCCAGAAGGCCCTCATAGTAGAGGAGGAGCTTATCAGTGAGGGTCAGACCAAGACTCTAGTGAGACTAGAAGGGTAGGCTTCATCTGGAGCACAGCAACATCAGACACTAGCCAGACATACGTTGAGATATCGTGGCTTCCAGAGGAGATCCACTTTCACTACACCTCGGTGACCGACGCCTCAACAGGAGACATTTTATCAAGGACCATAGCATCAACAGCAGCGTTGACCGCAACAGCAACAGTTTAGGCCTGTTCAGCAGAACAGACTAGGATTCCAGGCCAGTGGGCCGCCATCTTCTACTTCAGGTACCAGGACTACTAGGTCGAAGAAGGGGTGTTGGATGTATGGGGAGCCACACTACTAGTGCAACTGCCCTGTGGAGAGAACTAGAGCATCCAGATCAGTTGGACCCACTACTGTGGGAGATATGGGCAAGGCCCATCAGATTCATGCAGTGGTGAATAACTGCCAGACAAAGCATCAGTCAACTGTGCTCGAGACGACAGGTATCATCGCTAACAATACCCTTAGTATTTTCATAGATCCCAGTGCTACCGAGAGTTTCATTTCTGGTGAAGCGCTAAAAAGGATTAATGTAAAGGTAGTCGAACATGATGAGTTTAGCTTTGTAGAGATGGATTTGGGAGCCAAACAGAAGGTTGGAGGAAAGGTTACATGCTGTTTCCTTAACCTAGGAGAGTTTTTCACAAGGGCCAACCTGTACGTCACGATCCTAGGATCTTATGATGTCGTGATTGGTATGGACTGGTTGGAATCGCATGAGGCGATACTCAACTATAAGACAAAATGGTTGAGCTTGGTTGATGACAAGGGAGAGAGACATGTGATTGTAGGGTAGAACCAAGGAATTTCCCTGAGGTTCATTTCTTCCTTGCAGCTTCGGAAGAGCATGCGCAAGGGATGTAATCTCTATGCGATCCTTGTGTTAAATGAGAAGAGAGTAGTGGAAGGTCTAGAACACCCTCCAGTGGTGAGAGAGTTTGCAGGCATCTTTCCGAAGGAGTTACCTGGGATGCCACCGGAGAGGGAATTTGAGTTTACCATAGACCTAAAACCGAGGACTGAACCAATAGCAACGATGCCTTATAGGATGTCGACTCCGGAGTTACAAGAGTTGAAAATGCAACTAAAGGAGTTGTTGGACCTAGGATTGATACGTCCTAGTGTGTCACCATGGGGTGCACCTTTTATTTTCATACGAAAGAAGGATGGGTCGTGGAGGCTCTCCATTGACTACCGTCAACTAAACAAGGCCACAATAAAGAATCAGTATATGTTGCTGAGAATTGATAATCTGTTCGATCAAATGAAGGGTGCGACAGTGTTCTCCAAGATCGATTTTTGATCAGGGTATCACCAGTTATGGATCAAGGACGATGATGTCCTGTTAGCGATATTACTTGTCTCAGGATTAGGCATACCTAGATCTGCAGTTTGCACGGGAAGCACCTAAGCATATCACGAGAGAATCCCATTTTGTAGCAGCAAGTCGAGCAAGCGAGCGGGAAAAGTTTTGTCTTCAGCAGTCGAGAACCATTCTAAAAGCAAATCGACGGTCAGAATCTAGTAGAAGAGATCGACGAAATCACGTCAATCGTCAGATCTCTAGAAGTTGCACCGAGGTTAACCCCTACTGTGCAGAGGAGAAGAATCAGAGTTTTCGAAAACAAGAAACTCTCGCATGATGGAATCGTGATCCATGATTTCCCGACTGGATCAGAACCGTTTGTGAGCAGGGACACGTGGCGAGAGATCCCGCAGAATCGGGGATCGGGGAACTAAAAGTCCCGTGCACATGACAACGGGAATCGTGATATCCCGATACGTGATTTCTCGACGGAGTTAAGGACCATAGTGGAAGACAGGTGGCAGGTTTTCGCGACAACGATCAGACCATTGACATGTCAGCGGCCCCGAGCCATTGGGTTTCGAGGAATCGCGAGTCCCGTGGACTTGTGTATCGGGACATCAAAAACGCTGAAACCCCGACAAAATTAGGCTTGGGTCATATAAGAGGTGGTCACATGGACCATAGTATAGCCAGGAGGGCTAACCCATACGCGCGCTCATTGGAGAATCGATGATCGGGAGTTCAAAGGGTCAAGAACTCTTGACAACAGGGAGTGCGAAACCCTAAAACCCGATACAGAGTTGAGAAAAGGTCTCGATGAAGTTCAGGAGATCGTGAGGAGGGGAGGAGAGAACTGTGGACTAGGTCAGGATTTCATTTAGGGATCCAAAGAGCTGCTTCGGCTCATCAGAAAAGGATAAAGAAGGTGGGTGAAGCCTCGCGTCACCCATTTATTGCAGAGTATGGAAGACCCAGCTGAAATTGACTCAAGAAAGTCCCTTGTACCGGTTCTCTCCAGGAAAGCCACGCCGAGCCTCCAACTCACCAGGGAAGCCTGCACACACCATTTCAATGTTCAAAGGGCTCAGCTACCCCCTGGTACGAGCCATGCTGAATTAAAGAGGCACACAACATGGGAGCAGAGCGTAGATTTGATTGAGGCAGACCTACAGCCCATCCTGACAGAGAAGCTCTTCAACGTTAAGCATTGAATTCACGATATGATCGCGCCTTGAGGGCTAGAGTTAGTTCCAAGTATATGTAGGCATTTTTGCCATTTTTGTAAGGATTGATGGTTCAGCAGAGCTCTCAGTTGTAAAGCTTTAATGAAGCACTGATACTCTAGTTATGTATAGACTTTTGAGACTTCTTGCCTTATGAATGCTAGTTTCTCTTACGTCTTTGTTATACTGTGTTAGAACAACTCAGAATTGGAGGATCCAGTCGAGTTGTAGATGTTATAGGATGATGTATGTTGGATCACTCTAATAGTTACGTTGTCTCTGATCAGTCTTTGTGATTTTTCTTAACACTGAGCGACTTGGAATTGGAGGATCCAGTCAAGTCCCCTTTCAGTTCCTCGAGACCCTAAACCAAGAGGATCTTGCATTCAGAGTCTTTCTTCTACAAACTGCTGTAAGCCTATTGCCCAAAGCCGTTTGCTCACCCTTCCTCCCAAGTCTTCCACCTGCTCACCTTTTAATCAACCCGCTGGTTGAAGTTGGGATTCTAGACCTCCATTGTTCTTTATGTACCAGATATAGTCCCTGAGTTAGAGTGATGTCTCCTCAAGTCTTTATCTCCATTTGGTCACCCCTTTATAAAATCATGACATTAAACTGATGGGTGTCGGGCTCTGCTCCTGCTAGCAATCCACGAGTGACTTCTGATGCTAATATACTCTGGCACCGTTGCCGGGGACAAAGTTGAATATTTTCCCCGGGATTGAACGACAACAACTACCTGATTCTGAAGGTGCATTAGAAATCAAAATTATCAAGATTGTTGCTATGCACCTGGCAACTCCATTGTGACGAATTTGCTGGGGAGAACCCGCTCTATCAATTGTGGCTTTCAGAGGCAGACACACGCAGTCTCATCCACAGCTACCCCTAGCTACACCTGAAACTGATCCGGAAGTGGTCCTCAGAAAAGGAAAGGCCCCTAAAGAAGAAGCTTCCACCGCTAAAACAGGTAATCCGCCATCTCCTTCTATAAGAAATCCATTTTCTTCCCCTCAGTTTCTTGATAGACCTCCTTCACAAGTTTCCCGTTTCCTGAATTTTGGAAGTGTTCCTGCTGAGTTTTCCCTTCCTAGTCTGGGATTGGAAGGAGAAATCCTTGTCACTCCCTCCTCCTTGAATCACCTCTTGTTTCCCACCCTACTCCGAGATTCATTTCCTGTAGCCCCTTCACGAACTCCTTCTCCTCCGAGCTCTCCTCCACCTAATAATCCTATGGCCGGAGCAAATCCCCCTATGACCGAAATAGAGGTCATTATAGCTGCTAGATACGCTCCCCTCGTGCTACCACAGCCTCTCAATAACCTCCCAGCAGAAGGGTACCTTAACCAGCTGCCCAAGTTTACAGGCGAGGGAGATATAACTGCTAAAGAGCACCTAGCAGCCTTTTATACTTTCGCAGATGATAATGTTATCATGCACACAGACATATGGATGAGAATTTTTGTCCATAGTCTCCAAGGAGAGGCTAGGAATTGGTTCAGGGCCCTGCCTCTTGTATCTATTGACGGGATCAGAGCTCTGGATAATGCCTTTTTAAGGCAATGGGGATATAAAAAATACTTCATGTATTACATGATAGAGTTTGGGTAGTTGAAGAGAAAAGAAGGAGACTCTGTTTTAGACTTCTCCAAGAGATTTAATAAAATGTACAACAAAATTCCTACTGAGATAAAACCCTCCAAAGCCTCTGCCAAGATCACTTACTCTAGCGCCTTCGGTCCTGATTTATGCCTACTGCTAAGGGAGAGAAGAGCTGCTACGCTGGCACAAATGCAAGACGCAACCGTGGAGGTAGAATCCAACATATTGGCTGTCAACTGACTCAGGAACGCCAGTGATAGAAATATGCCCAAGAACAAGCTTGAAACTTCCTCATTCAGTCCCTCTCCCCTACCTCATCAGACAGATGAAATAGCTAGAACGCTAAAATCGCTTGCTGCCAAGATAGAAAGGTTGGAATTAGAGGGGAAGCCCATGTACAGAAATCCCCAGAACACTGATAGTAGAGTTTTCAGACGACCTACAAAAAATATGCCTCAGGTTTTCCCGAGAGAACAAAGGGGAAAAGATAGAGAAGATCAAAGGGTCCAAACCCCCTTCAAAAACAACCTAGTTGATCATGAGGAAAGAGATGAGATAGATGAGTTTGGCCCAGAAATTCACTGTATTGAAGAAACCCCTCCTTTTCCCCACTTGACTCAGTCTGTGTACAAAAAATCTCTGATGAACATTCAGATCCATGAGTTAGGGAAGGGAGAAAGGGCTGGTCACACTCCTAATAGATATAATCTCAGGTCGAGAAGGAAAGAAGGGGACTTCGACAGCTCAGACCTACCCCTCATAGCAGATAGGCCTACTAAAACGGCAGCAGCCACAGCTAAAGAAAAGAAGACTCAAAATGCTTCGTCGACAGCCAAAGAGCCTGTCACTGAGGTAAGAGAAGATCCTAAACCTACCCCCTCCTTCAATTTTGAGCATGAGATTCAGAAGATTAGGATTCCTATACCTCTCTTTGAGCTGGTTAAAAATGAAGACTTCAAAAGGTCCCTCTCCAAGTTGCTACAATCTGAATCCCCCCAGCCTCCCTCTGACTCAATAAACCTTCAAGATGTGAAGCCTGCAGTCATCTTAGGGCCCATGGTAGAAGATAGAGATGATTCATCCCCTCCCTTCTACACATCCTTGAATATACATGATAAAGTACTSCATAACTGCCTCATGGACTCAGGGGCTTCCCATAATCTTATGCCCAAAATAGTAATGGAGGAGCTGGGATTAGAAGTGACCAGGGCCTACCATGATTTATACTCTTTTGATTCAAGGAGGGTGTAGCGTCTGGGAGTCATGAAGGACTTGGTGTTTTCGCTGTTTCAACTGCCCATGAAGAGTATGGTCATGGACATTGTGGTAGCTGATGTTCCTCCCAAGTTTAGCATGCTGTTGTCAAGATCTTGGATTAAAAGACTTGGAGGAACATTAAAGATGGACCTCATGTATTCTACCATCCCATTGTTCAAAGGGGAGCATAGAAGACTATACAGGGAAGCCCAACTGGCCTACATAATCAGTGATGAAGCCAACCCTACCAATCATCCCATATTTGTCTTGGATACTGATTTAGGCTCCAGTTTACTGCAGCTCACCCATGCCCCCGAGCCCCCTCTGAAACTCAGAAAGCAGCCCACTGTTTCCCCTGAAGTTCCTCCCTCCATCACCCCCGTCTGGAAACTGTTCTTTGATGGAGCCTATTCCCGAGAAGGCGCCGGAGCTGGAGTGGTTTTTGTGTCACCTGCTCAGGAGACCACATCTCTGTCATACAAATTAGAATTCAAAGCTACCAATAATGTGGCAAAGTACGAAGCTCTTATACTAGGATTAAGAGCCGCAAGGGAAATGGGAATCTAGGAGATAGCAGTGTTCGGAGATGCCGAGTTGGTAGTCCAGCAGGTTAGAAGCGCTTATCAGGAAAAGCATCCTCAACTCAGGAGTTATCGAAATGAGGTATGGGACCTAATTGACAGTTTCTTCTCAGTGTTCAACATTTCTTTCATCCAAAGAGAAGAAAACACAATGGAAGATTCCTTGGCTTCATCAACAAGCATTTTCAAGGTACCCTTGCCGCCCAAACCGAGGTATGATGTAGAAGTAAAGTATAGGCCCTCCATACCTGACAATGTCAAGCATTGGAAGGTGTTTGAGGACAATCTCGAGATCAAGAGATTCTTGGATACTATCGAAGAATTTTCAGAGATGCATATCGACCAAGATTTTGACTCTGAGGAAGAGTTTGATGGGGCTGAGTTGCTGAGTAAAATAGCAAATCACGACATTATTCAATTTCCTAGCAATCACATCCCGAGGGGACTAGTCCCATTGGAGAGATTGTTCGATGGAAATGATGTGGCAATAAAGGGAAGGTTTTCAGGTGATGATGCTGACATAGCCAAGTGCAACATTGGCACATGAGAAGAGCCTAAGTTTGTCAAGCTGTCAATGGGTTTGACCAAGGAGCAAAGGATTGAGTATACCGAGTTGTTGAGAGAGTTTGTTGATGTGTTTGCATGGACCTACAAAGAACTTAAGACATACGACACATCTGTCATTGAGCACAAGATCCCACTGAAAGAAGAGGCCAAACCATTCAGGCAGAAGCTGAGACAGATAAATCCCATGTTGCTACCTGTCATGGATAAAGAACTGAAGAAATTGTTATATGCCCGAATCATTGTCCCATTGAGGTATTCTGAGTGGGTGGCCAATTTGGTTCTAGTAAGGAAGAAAAGTGGGAAAATCAGACTCTGTGTTGATTTCAGGAACTTGAATAGAAGCTCAAAGAAAGACAATTATCCCCTGCCCAACATGGAACACATATTGCAGAAGGTCACTGGTGCATCTAGAATATCCATGATTGATGGTTTCTCTGGTTACAATCAGATATTAGTCATGCCTGAGGACAGAGAAAAGACAGCTTTCACCACTCCTTGGGGTACATTCATGTATGCCAAAATGCCTTTCGGATTGATGAATGCAGGAGAAACATTTCAACGAGCTATGGATATAGCATTCATAGGGGAGAAGGATCAGTTTGTGGTGATTTATCTGGATGATATCACAGTCTTCTCCAGGACAAACAAGGAGCACTGCTGCCACTTGAGAAAGGTCTTCATAAAGTGTTGAAGGTATGGCTTATCCTTAAACCCCAAGAAATCCTTGTTTTCTATGAAGGAAGAGAAGCTGTTAGGCCATATAGTATCATCAGAGGGAGTAAGGATTGACCCTAGCAGGGTGGAAGCAATTCAGACCCTATCACTTCCAAGGTCTAAAAAAGAGGTTCAGGCATTTTTGGGGAAGATAAATTTTCTAAGGAGATTCGTCTCGAATTTTGCCGAGCTGGTGAAACACATCACGACCATGCTCAGGAAGGGAAATGAAGTAAAATAGACCACTGAACCCAAGGAATCTTTTGTCCAAATAAAGAAGGCATTGACTAAGGCACCTGTGCTAATCAGCCCCGATTATTCCAAAGATTTCCTGATATTTTCTTTTGCTTCCTGTGATACAGTAGCGGCAGTTTTGTTGCAGAAAAATGATCAAGGGCAAGAGCAACCTATCACCTTCTACAGCAAGGCATTAAGGGATGCAGAACTTCGGTACGAGACCATGGAAAAGCAGGCCTATGCGTTGGTGAAAGCTCTCAAATCTTTCAGAGTCTATGTCTTGCACTCAAAGATCATTCCATATGTTCCTTCGACCTCTGTGAAGGACATTCTTATACAACCTGACATGGATGGGAAAAGAGGTAAGTGGATTGCCAAGATTCTAGAATTTGATCTAGAAATTAAGCCCACCAATTTGATAAAGGGATAGGGTTTAGCCAAATTGCTATTTGAATCCAACCGCAAAGCCCTGGGGATTAACTTTGTCAATGAGCAAGCTGAGTCATCCAACAAGCATTTTCAGGGTGCCTTACCACTAGCAGCTTGCGACTGGTACAAGGATATCTCACATTTTCTGCAAGAACTAAAGCCTCTCGATGGATTGGGAAAGAGCAAGGCGAGAGCTCTAAATCTCAAGGCGGACAAATATTGCCTCATTGACCAAAACGTGTATTGGAAAGACCCCCTAGGGTTATTATTAAGATGCCTGAATCCGCAAGAGGCTCAGAAGATTATGTTTGATTTCCATAGCGGTCTCTGCGGAGGTCATCATTTCTAGAAGACCACAACTCACAAGGTCCTCCGGGCTGGGTACTATTGGCCCACTTTATTCCCTGACGTTTGCAGAGAAATTAGAGCTTGCATCAAATGCCAGAGGTTCTCAGGAAAGCAGCAGCTCAAATCTCTGCCATTAAATCCTGTAGTAGTTTCAACACCTTTCCAGCAGTGGGGATTGGACTTCATTGGAGAAATTCATCCTCCCTCAAGTGGCCAACACAGATGGATCCTCACTGTGACAGATTACTTCGCCAAGTGGATAGAGGTTGTTCCCACTAGAAGCACTTCTCACAAAGTAATTATCAGCTTCCTGGAGGATGTCATGGCTAGATTTGGTTGCCCTAGCAAAATTGTCACTGACAATGCCACCCCCTTCAGATCTAAGCCTCTGGTCAAGTTTTGTGAACAGTTTGAGATTTCACTGGTTCACTCTACCCCCTATTATCCTCAGGAAAATGGACTGGCAGAATCTTCCAATAAAGGTTTGATCAAGCTCATTAAAAGATTATTGGAAGATAATAAAAGGGCTTGGGATGCAAAACTCAAATTTTCTCTATGGGCTGACCGAGTGACAACAAAGAAGTCCCTAGGCATTTCACCCTTCCAACTTGTTTAAGGAATAGAGGTCATTTTCCCTACTCAGCTCGCCTTACCTGTGGCAAAATTCCTCCAGGACCTTGAAGAGGAGCCTGACCATATGGTCAGAAGGATTCATCAGATGGTGGAAGTACAACAAACCAGGGAACAGGTTATTAACAGGGCCCATGATCATCAGCAAAAGATCAAGCAGGGTTTTGACAGAAGGGTCAAGAAAAAGGAGTTCGAGATCAGGGACTTGGTATTCAAATGGGACGCACCTAGACAGGATAAAGGCAAGCACAACAAGTTCGACGCCCTATAGATCGACCCCTTTAAAATCTCTGATATTTTATCCAATAACACCTATGGGTTGCAGGATCTGGAGGGTGAAGAGGTTTTCAACAGCCCAGTGAATGGGCATTTTCTAAAAAAATGTTTTATTTGAGCCTTAGACGACTCCTTTGTTTGTAAATAATGTCTTTTACTCCTTTGATTATTTTCTTTTGTATGTTTTCGGCTTAATAAATGAATCCATAGCCCAACAGCAAGGCACTGAAGCTGCGGAATGAATTCTTAGAGCATCGCAGGGATGACTCTATACCCCATGGAGCCTAATGTTAGCGATATTACTTGTCTCAGGATTAGGCGTACCTAGATCTGCAGTTTGCACGGGAAGCACCTAAGCATATCATGAGAGAATCCCATTTTGTAGCAGCAAGTCGAGCAAGCGAGCGGGCAAAGTTTTGTCTTCAGCAGTCGAGAACCATTCTCAAAGAAAATCGATGGTCAGAATCTGGTAGAAGAGATCGATGAAATCCCGTCAACCGTCAGATCTCTAAAAGTTGCGCCGAGGTTAACCCCTAGTGTGCAGAGGAGCAGAATCGGAGTTTTCGAAAACAAGAAACTCTTGCATGATGGAATCGCGATCTGCAATTCCCTGACTGGATCAGAACCATTCGTGAGCAGGGACACGTGGCGAGAGATCCTGCAGAATCGGGGATCAGGGAACTGAAAGTCCCGTGCACATGACAACGAGAATTGCGATATCCCGATACGCGATTTCCCGATGGAGTTAAGGACCATAGTGGAAGACAGGTGGTAGGTTTTCACGACGGGGATCGGACCGTTGACATGTCAGTGGCCCCGAGCCATCAGGTTTCGTGGAATCGCGAGTCCCGTGGACTTGTGTATCGGGACATCAAAAATGCCGAAACCCCGACAAAATTAGGCTTAGGTCATATAAGAGGTGGTCGCTGTTAGAAAACAGGACCGTGGAGCAATAAAATAAAACAAATGCAGAAACAAAACACAGAAGACACACAATACAAGAGAGACACAGATTTACGTGGTTCACCCAGTGTGGGCTAC
>JZKD02S1747924.1:32412-48609 GCA_000966675.3 Picea glauca
CCCCCTCACCGCTAAAGGCAGAACAACAAGGGGGCTCCGGAATGAAGCCTCAGCCATAGATTTGGGCAGGTGGACTCTAGCCATCTAGATCTACTCGCCACTTACCCTAATGCGCATTCGTGCCCCAGCTTAAAGCTGACGTCTCTTCCTCACATTTCATGGTCATCCCAGACCCTAGATCCTCCGAGAGGATCTTGTCCATTCATTGGAGCTTAACCACCTGTTAACATCTCGATATTTATAAGTCTGGATTTCAGAGTTTGAGAGCACAAAGGAACATGTCCTTCGGTATCCCGAGTTCTGAAACGCCAAAGTTCCAAACAAGCCTAAATCGGTGATTAGCCCCTTGGGTTATGCCTTGGTCAATATGAACTCTTCCCATATGACCACGGTCTCTCTTCCATCAGGATTTATCAAGGCGAGAGCCCAACCTCTTGTCAACGGGACTCCCAAATCCCCGATCCCCGATTTCCCGAAATGGGTAATCTCTCGACACGTAGCCACCCGAAATCGATCGGTCTACGACTGCTTCGGGGTTTCCACCATGGAACATCCCGATCTCTCATCACCAAAACTCCCGAGTTCTTGATTCCTAATTTCTCAAAATGGGAAATCTCACGACACGTGGCCTCCTTTAATCAGACGACCCGAATCCACTTCGGGGTTTCTACCATGGAATTCCCTGATCTTTCGTCACCAGAACTCCTGAGTTCTCGACTCTTGATTTCCCGAAGTGGAAAATCTCTTGACACGTGGCCTCCGTTATTCAGATGGTCCAGATATTTTTCGGGGCTTTCGCCCCTATTCACTGGGGGTTTATCCCTGGGATATCTCCTGACAGATCCAATGGCTGTCAGGTTTTTCAACCAAGATCTGATGGCTCAGATAGGTTCCTAACTTGTGTGCTCTCCCACGACTTCCTAGACATGGAAAGATCAACATTCTAGATGCTCTCATGGACCTTGGGGATCTACGGTCTCGATATCTTCGCTACCCATGAAGACACAGAAAGTCACAGGGGTAAGGCACTTAACATCCTACTTTACCAAATCTAACGGTCATGAGTGACCACAGATTTCCCAACGGGATCTCGTCCGTCGATCAACACCTATTAAGGTTAAGGTACTTATCTTTCCAGCTTCTTCTTCTTATCTGACGGTCGTGAGTGACCACAGATCTCCCGATGGGATCTCGTCCATCGATTCGATACTTATCAAGGATTTCTTAAGGCCTTGCGCCTTCACGTCCTCCTTCCAGGTTCTTGATGGATTTTTCAAGAAGGGTATCTCTATGGGGAGGTTTACCCAGGGTACTATCTAAGGCAGATAAGGGTATCTCTCTCCCGAGAACCAGGAGTGAAGTTTGAATTAGATCAGTATGCATATAAATAATGATTTAAGAGAACATAAGCCACACATAATCTTTCCATTATAAACATACAACTACCATTACTGATCAAAACATCATACATACATTCTTATATTGAAATTATTCACAATTTCACAGCTTATGAGCATAATTGTCAGAATACATATATTTCAAGATTCCAAAGGCAAAACACTTATCAGAAAGTAACACCAGGGGTTATATAACTCATGAGAGGGGTGCTCGTTTCCACCCAACCATAGGCTCAATGACTCCCAACGGATTTACCACTAGCCATCCCCGGGCTGAGACCACGATGCTATGAGACCGCGTCTCAGTTTTCTAGTGACCAGGAGCGAAGGTTACTCTTCTTCCTCTCTGCTATCACTCACTCTGCATATCACCAGAGTTCTCTTTCTCCCCTCGTGTCTACCCCCAATCACTTCTCCACACGCCTTATCCTCTTGCGAGGTTGCGTGTGGCACGATTTCCCTCACGCTGGTCAGGCCTAATGGCTCTACGGATGGGTGGTTCTCCTCCCCATCCCTCATTAATTCCTAAGGATCCATCTACCTACCCGCCTGCGAGACATTTAATTCGGAGCCAGCGAGCCGCTTTTGGTTCTCCGGGCCAGTGAAGTCCAAATACGGTATTGATTTTCGGTGGAAGTTAACGCCACCTTTCTAGGTGCCTTCCACTGCCTTTCTTCAGCCATCGTGCTCTCTTTTTCATCATATCCCCTCTCAACAGTCCTGCAATATAAATTCATAATATTATTCACATTCATCGACCTTTTCCACAAGGTCCATTCACATCAGACATTCTCATTTCTGAGTTTTGCCACAGTTCTTGGCCAGTCTAGTTATTTTTACAAACTGGGGGAAACAGGGTGTTACAATATGCCTTGAAAGACATGATACTACCTCAAGAAATGTGATACTAGATGATCATGTGCAGCACCATCTCTGATGGCCAAAATGTGGTACATACATAGGAAAAATGGGACCCATGTAGGGTAAAATAAGGTGTGTTAAACCATGGGTGTGACGAACCTTGCAAATCGAAATCACCTTTTACATAAAAAAAAAGGGTAAGTGAGTAGTTAAGGCCTCGTAAATCATATATCCTAGTAGATACACATTAGAATACCTACCTAGGACATAAATTTCAAACTTAGAGGGAGTTACCACCTATAAGGGATAATCGTTTGGAGCAATAAAACCAAGCACCCTGAGAATGGGTACTAAAATAACATGCCATGACCATCCACCTAACCAACACTTGTACATAAAATAATCCCATCATGGACACATACAAAGAGACAATCACACTTTGGGCACATCAAAGTGGTCTCATCTCATGAAAAAATGTAGGATACACTACAGGGGATCGAGACTTCATTAGAAGTTCAAAATATCCCAAAAACCTATGGACCTGAAAAATTATCACAAAATGAATATTAAATACAAGGAAGGGGAAGACACAAGTTCTTTATCCCTTCCTTGAGATAAAAATAAATCCAAGCATGAAATGAAAGTAAAAAAGTACACAAAACCAACCCTTAGATAATTTCATACAATGTAAGCATCATTTCCTTTATTCAAAAAATAAAAATAAAATGAAACACACAAGTAGATAAACTTAGAAAACTTAGAATAGTACAAGGATGCTCCAAAGGCATAAAATATTACCTTGATAAGAAGATTTCAAAACTTTCCCATTCATGGGCAAGGGCACCTTATCACCATCCAAATGAATTAAATAAAAATAATTGGTACATGTGACATCTTCAATCATGTAAGGACCTAACCAAAGACTTTCAAACTTACCATGTTTACATTCTCTCTCATTTTATTTGTTCCATAAGAGGAAAAATTCACCTTTATGAAAGCTTCAATGGTGAGAGTTGTGGACAAGGAATTGGTTTGGGAATTAAGAACAATGCCTTGTCTCCAATTAGGGATTATGGGGTCAAAATGTATGTCCCTCTAAGAATTGATAATCAATGGTTATGGATTAGAATGAGATACTAGGGCCACAAGGCTAGTAGTATTTTGTCTACTCAATACAAACCATGAAACCAAGTCCCTACAAGAAGGGTTCCCCAAGGGAATAGCCTCCACCAACAAGATCAACAAAAGACTTGAAAATAATACTTAAAACCATTTCCAAGGAGCATAGAACTAATCAAGACAAGATATAATCATTCACCAAATCATTTTAGGGAAGATGGAAGAGATATAAACCCTAAAATTCCTCCCTCTAAGTAGTTTATAACTCCTCAATCGATTGATATTGCTATTTTATGTAGAATATTAAGTATTCCTGATAGTATTTAAAAATATGTCAATAAGAATAACCAGGAAAGAAAGAGCTCCAAGAATTGACACCAAGAAGAACCAAGTAAAATATCTTCTATTAACAGATTCAATAATCATCTCCAAAAATTCAGAACAATTTGGAATGAGAGGAGTACATATACTTATAGATGAGGCTCACAACTCCTTCTCATTTTGTATTCCTTAAAATTAAGCTAAGAAATCAAGAAAAAAATGACTTTTCATCCACAAAATTTGGAGACTAAGTAAAAAATACAATTAAATGATTGTTTACATGTTGAAAACCCTCGCTAGGGGTGATGCTAGGATAGAAAGAGGGTTGATTTGGATCCTAAGTGCAACGTTCCAATTGAATAAGGATTAGGAGGGCCTCAAAATGTGGCAAGGAATATTCCTTGGACACTCTATCTTGAATGTCCTCCTTCAAACAAGTGGACAACCTCATCCCAAGTCAAATAAAACCCTCTCTAAGTGGACAACTACTTCATTTTTCTCAACAAGTCATTAAAATGGTGATAAAAATCCCTTCTACATAGAAAGAGATGAATTCCATGACATTATCTTCAAGTGCAAAGTCACTTAAGTGACCTCCACATCATCAAAGTGGCTCAAAATAAACCCACGACTATCGTAAAGTGCCTGTTGGAAAGGAATTTTGGTTAAGTTTTGGGATTTGCACCAGAATAAGTCAAAGAATAAAAGGAAACTAGAAGAGGGACCAGAGCAAATGACGGGAGTAGACTTTAAGGAGTCAAAGCACATGAAAGGAGGAAGCACGACAAAGAGAATCACAAAAGCCAGAAAGTAGTTAGGATCTTGGGACATTTTCTCCACATTATAATGGGCTTAGCCCTATTTTGATGTATAAATATGTAAAGGGTCTGGGTAGATAGGGGGTTCGAAGGATGAGAATTTCTTAGTGATTTTTGGGGTAAGTTGAGTCAAGTTTTGGAGAAGTTCTGAGGAATGATGGAGAAGTGAGGCTCGCATTGTAGTAGAATGACTAGGCAGGTTTGGGTAATGTTACTATTGCATATTTTGTAGCACAGTGTGCAACTGTAAGAAGATTATAAATGACTAATATAAGAATCTGGCCGTTGTGGACATATCCCAAGTTGGGTGAACCACGTTAAACCATTGTGTCATGATGTGTTGTTTTTTCATGTTATGATGTTTATTGTTACCGTGAAATAAGGATAAATGCTTAATTAGGATAAATTTGTTATTCATATATCTTGTTAGAATGTCACACATTGAGGTAACTGGTAAATGAATGAATATAAATTAAAATTATGTCGCACACAGGGTATGTCGCATGATAAGTAACTATTAACTAATAGAAACTACGCACATGATTATATGGTTAGAAATAACATGTTGAATACCTCACTTCCCCTCATAACTGCAAAACCTTGGTTCGTGCAGCCCCTCTAAAGGCCTCAGGTGAGACTTCACTTGCTTGCAGGTGATGTCAAAAGGGTTGGTAACTAATATTTTTGTTGGTGTATTGATGATTAACCTCGGTTTTTCCCACTACACTCCAACAATTCCCCAAGAGAGGTCAACCCTCCTTTATTAAAGAAAATGCTTTAAAAAGGTGCCAAAGGAGGGGGACATTATGGCATCTGGCACATGGAAAGTGTAGAGGAGGTCCATGCGGAGGAAAAAAAATCATTCATGCCTCAGAGAGTGTGACCAATGCCTCAAAATTCATGATATTCCTCGAAAGACTTGATGTTACCTTAATAAATGTGACACTAGATGATAATGTGTAGCGCCATCTCTAATGGAAAAAATGTGGTCATACATAGGGAAAATGGGATCCATGTAGGGTAAAATAAGGTGTGTTAAACCATGGGTGTGACAAACCTTTCAAAGCGAAATCACCATTTACATTAAAAAGAGTAAGTGAGTAGTTAAGGCCTTGTAAATCATATATCCTAGTAGATCCACCTTAGAATACCTACCTAAGACATAAATTTCCAACTTAGAGGGAGTTACCACCTGTAAGGGATAATCGTTTGGAGAAATAAAACCAAGCACCATGAGAATGGGTACTAACATAACATGCCAAGATCATCCACCTAACCAATACTTGTACATAAAATAATCCCATCATGGCCACATATGAAGAGATAATCACACTTTGGGCACATCGGAGTGGTCTCATCTCATGAAAACATGTACGGTACACTTCAGTGAATCTAGTGTGTACCAATTGGCTCCAACTCAGGAATATGTGCTCATCTCGAGAGTGCGTTAGAACTTCAAAATATCCCAAAAAACTATAGACCAGAAAAATCATCACAAAATGAATATTAAATACAAGGCAGGGGAAGACACAAGTTCCTTATCCCTTCCTTGAGATAAAAATAACTCCAAGCATGAAATGAAAGTAACTAAGTACATAAAACCAACCCTTAGAGAATTTCATACAATGTAAGCATCATTTCCTTTATTCAAAAAATAAAAATAAAATGAAACACTCTAACAAATGAAACACACAAGTAGCTAAACTCAGAAAACTTAGAATAGTACAAGGATGCTCTGAAGGCATCAAAAATTACCTTGATAAAAAAATTTCAAATCTTTGTCATTCATGGGAAAGGATACCTTCTCACCATCCAAATGAATTAAATAAAAATCATTGGTAAATGTGACATCTTTAATCATGTAAGTACCTAGCCAAAGAATTTCAAACTTACCATGTTTACCTTCTCTCTCATTTCATTTGTTCCATAAGAGGACAAAGTCACCTTTCTGAAAGCTTCAATGGTGAGATTTCTTGTCGAACTTACTATTTTTATTTTCTTGAATGTGTATCAAGTGATCAAAGGAATGTCTCTATTTCTCATCAAGCTATATAAACTCATTTATTCTACCTTGCATTGCATCTGGATCAGAGGAGTGTTGCTTCATAAACCTATAAAATGGTATCTTCAAATAAACTAGCAATGTTACTTCCATCCTATAGGCTAGCTAAAATGGTCTATTTCCAGTGGATTTTTTCTTAGTTATTCCATCTTCCCACAACTCATATTTTATCTTGCTATCCCAACTTTTCTTGTTGTTCTCCATTGTCTTCTTGAGAATGGTGATCGAATTATTTTTGCTTGATTTAGCAAGGCCATTTCCTTGGGGATAATAATTGGAGGAATGGGATAGGGCAATTCTATAATAAAAAAAAATGTAAAAATTATAAAAAACTAAATGCTTTGGCATTGTCGGTATTGATATTTGGTGGAACCCTGGAGTGAGTGATGATTCTCTCCTCCAATAAATCCATGACAAATTTATTTGTGGCCCTCTTTGTCAGTGTCACTTCAACCCATCTGGTGAAGTAATCTATGGATGTAAGTGTAATGGAATAGAAAACTTCCATACTAAACCTAACATAAGATATGAAGAAAGATTTAGGCTATAAATCAAATGACAAAGAAAACACACAGTACACAAAGATTTTACCCTGGAAAGCCAACAGGAAAACAATCATTCTTTGATATTATTTATCTCTTCTTATCTTATTCATTCAAAATAAAATGTTACATGCCTAGCCTTGGTCTACACCTAAGACATTTTCGACATCATACCTTCTTTCTTTATACAAGGACAACCTTATATCCAATCTGACTTACATCTACATGACCAATAACCTACTACTAAAGATTAGTATGAAGATGCTTTACGACATCAAAACACACCTTATTTATAGGATTTATAGTAGGAAAAACCCTAAATAAATGCACCCAAAAATGGTTATAGATCCATGAAGATAATTGGCTACAAATATCGTGAATCTTAGGATTATGTTACAGTTGACTACTTTTCGTATTTCCAGTCGACTACAAGTCAGATTTCTAGTTGACTACCATTTGACCTTCAATCGGTTTTCAGTAAGTTGCGACATGACCGCTTGTCGAACTCTTGTTGCTTGGACATTTCGACTTGTTTTTTATCACTTGGACTTCAACTTGGCCCAATAGAACACTTCAACCTTGACTTTCACTATCGGTCGATCCACCTAGACTCAACTTTCACTATCAGTCGATCCACCTAGACTCGACTTTCACTACAAATAATACAACAGTCCAACATTCTCCCACTTGTTGTCTTCTTTATTGAACCAATAGTTTCCTAAAAGTTTATTCATATACCTAGGGAAAAAATTCCCACTGCCTCTCTACACCAATAGAACTTCACAACACTCACAGAATTGGTCAAAGAGTCTGTTATGTTTTCCAACATGTCTACTTTCTCCAGCAACACCTTGTTTCTTTCCACCATGTCTCTTATGAAATGGTATTGTGCATCAATATGCTTAGTCTTGGAATGATAAGTTGGATTCTTTGCTAGAATTATTGCACTTTGAATGTCACAACTTATATTCATATCTCTCTACTCAAACCCAATCTATGAACAGAGTCATTGTAACAATACTACTTTGTTTCTTCCATGTAATCAATTTTTTTTGTTGACAAGGCTACGACCTCCTGTTTCGTACTCATCTAGTTGATTTCTCTACCGAACATCTTGAACACATATCTGCTCATTGACCTTCATCAATCTAGATATCTATCACATTCAACATCGACAAATCCATGTACATATACTTCACTATCATTTCTAGGTTTCCCTTGGTAGTATATAGCATAGTCTTTTATGCCACACAAATACCTAAATACTATTTTGACATCTTTTCAATGATCCTTCCCAGGTGTCGACATATACTTTCTTAAAACTCCCACTACATGGGAAATGTTTGGTCGAGTGCAAACCATTGCATACATTAAACTACCAACAACACTTGCATAGGGTACATGTGCCATATCCTCTACTTCTTCCTATGTCTTTGGACATTGTTCAATAGTTATCCTTGCTCCCACGAGACTTGGCAACTTTATAGGTTTGAAATCCTGCATGTTGAAACGTTTCAAAACTATTTCAATATACTTATTTTGATTCAACCAGAGATTCGTATCTTCTTAATCTCTCTTGATATCCATTCCCATAATAAATTTCATTTCACCGAAATCCTTCATGTTGAACTTAGAGGATATTTGCTTATTCACATCCTTTATTGCATCCATGTTGTTTTTTTATCAGCAACATGTTGTCGACATACAATGCTACATATATGAAATGCCCTCCTTCTTCCTTGGAATATATGTAGTGGTCATCTTTTCTTCTCACAAATCCAAAAATAAGGATGTATGTGTCGAACTTTTGATACCACATCCTTGGTGATTGCTTTAGACCATAAAGGGATCTTTTCAACTTGCATACCAAATATTTCTTTCCCTTTACTACAAATCCTTTAGGTTGTTTCATGTAGATTTATTCTTCTAGGTCCCCATGTAGGAACGTTGTCTTCACATCCATTTGTTCTCTTTCCAGATCAAATGTTGAAGTTAGAGACATTAGTACTCTAATGGAAGTAAATTTTTCAACAGGGGAAAAAATCTCACCTAAGTCGACTCCTTCGACATGCGAATATCCTTTCGCTACCAGTCGAGCTTTGAATTTCTCGACTTAACCTGTTGCGTTAATATTTTTCTTGAATACCCACATACTACTGAAAAGATTTCTTCCACTAGGTAATTGGACTATATCCCATGTGTCATTATTGTGGAAGGATTCCATTTCTTCGACCATTTTATCCTTCTAGAGTCTCTCCTCTACCGAGTTGACTAACTCCCTAACCAACTTGGGCTCCTTGTCAATGTCAATTAACACAAATTTGGATCATAATTCAGGAAGACTATACCTTTCAACTAGTTTTCTTACTCATTCAGAACTCCTGACAACCTAGGTAGGTTGTTCCACCTCTTCATTTGATTCATTCGAATCATCTAAATCATATTATTCTATGTTCCTTAGTTCAAACCTCACATTATCTAGATTATTCTTTGTTTGAACCATCACTTCAGATTCAAATTTTCTTTCGACTTCTGTGAAGACCACATTTTGAATGTACATTATTTTCCTTGATACAGGATCCCAAAGCTTATATCCTTTCATTCCTTCTTTTGTATCCAACGAAAATACAATGACTTCCTTCTTGTCTAGCTTGCTCCTCCTTTCTTTTCGAACATGAAAAAATGCATCACAACCAAATACTTTGAGATGTGAAACCAAAGGCTTCTTACTAGACCATACCTCATGTGGATTCATGTCAACTAGCACAGAAGAAGGATACATATTCACCAGATATTTTTTAGTGTCGACTACCTCTACCAATAATTCTTATGCTAGCCTAGCACCACCAAGCATGATCCTTGAATTGTCCATCAACGTTATTTTTATTCTCTCGGAAACTCCATTTTTCTATGGGGTATATGGTGTGGTATTTTGGCATTCTATGCCACACTTCTTGCAAAACTTCTTAAAATCCTTTCCAAAAAATTCACCACCATTGTCAGTTCTCAACACCTTCATCTCCGTATCTGTCTAGTTTTATACAAGAAATGTAAACTCTTTGAATTTATTGAAAACCTTTGATTTATTCCTCGGGAAATATGTCCATGTCTTCCTGGAAAAATCATCTATGAAGGAGACATAATATAGGGATCCACCAAATGAAGAAACTAATACAGGGCCAAACACATCACTATGAACCAATTCTAGAATCCCCTTTGTCCTTGTCGTTCCATATGGGAACCTCACCCAATTTTTTTTTCCATATATACAATGTTCACAAAATTCGACTTCTAAATTACATTTAGGAAAATCTTTAACCATACCTTTTTTATGCATAGCTCGAAGCCTTTTTTCTCTAATGTATCCCATCATCTCATACCATAGCATGGTTGGGTTGACTTGAAAAATACTTGATGAGTTGGTTTGAATTGACTTAGCCCTAGGTGAGTCAATTCAAGTCAAAATTGAGTTGACTTAAGTAACAACATTGTTGTTACATCCAGTCGAGTCGAAATTCCCTAATAAATTATATAGGGTTCCAATCTGAATTCCCTTCATTAATACCATTGCACCTCTGACCATATTGCATGTACCCTGTTGAAATAGAGTATTCACTCTTTCATCACTCATCTTGTTGACAAATATCAGGTTTCTGGCCAAAAAAAAAATATGTAGCACACCTAGGAGAGTTCTACTCCTCCCATCCTGTAGTATCAGTCAGATTCTTCTTCGTCCAACAATTTCGATTGTCAAGTCGTCTCCCAAGAACACATCTCCTCTTTCATATCATTCATATTCACAAAACCATTCTTTATGTGGTGTAATATGATAGGATTATCCTTAGTTGTTCAACCAAACATCTTGATCTGACTATGTACTAGTTGATGCCAGATACACATCGCCTCCCTTATTTGGATTAGTCTTTCTCTTAGTTGACTGCTTCTCATTGGATCTTGTATTGAATTTCATTTCCTTTAACTTGTTGTCTTTTTTATAATTCCCATCATAACACATTTCCAACATCTTCTCATAGATTGAACAAGGGATTTAGATCTACCCTTTGACTTAGACTTTCTAAAAGAAAAATTTCCTTTATCTTTATCAATCAGTCGACCTCTCACCACTAATGCATATTTGATTGATCCTTCCATGTTATTTATTCTCATTTCTTCTAACAATAGAGATGAAACCATGTATTATAGCGCTAATGTGGTTGAATTAATCCCTATATCCACAACTAAGGTATCTCAGGAGTCTCAGAAAGAAAATAACAGGATAATACATTTTTCCTCCTTAGTGATTTTTGTTCGACAACACAGGTATTCCAACAGAGGATGAACACCTTCAGTAACCACTCACACAACTAGATCAAATATCAACACACCGATGTTTTGACGTGGTAAAACCCCTATGGGTAAACATCCACGGACCCAACCAATGTGGCCACTTGGATCAGTTTATTAATGCAAAAGAAAAATATTACAGAGATATTTTACAAGAGAGTTTCTCACAATCGATCATTGGTGAATTCCCCTCAATGCTCTTTAAATAGAGATCATGGACCAATTGGTTGTTAATCCATGGATCAATGGTCATCAAGATCGATGAGAATATTAATCGTCAGATCACTCTATGTCAGGAACATATCATGACCATCAGATTTCCTAACTACAAATTCATACTAATGCATACTAAAGAAACACACTTTTACCTAAAGACACATTAGACCAAGTAGATCTTAACTAAATCCTAAGTGTCTAAATATCCTAACATCCCCCTTTAAGAACAACTTGGGATAGGATTGAAGGATTTACAATAGTGAAACAATAGGACAAGGAAGGAGGCATTAGATCCTACCCCCCCTTAATGACAACTTCCTGAACTCCTAACATAGATCAAAGTTTGGAAATATTCTCTTATGCAAGAGACTTTGTGAAAAAATTTGCAAATTGTTATTTTGTAGGGAAAAAGAGCACTTCAATAACTTGATCATGAATGAGCTTTCTGATGAAGTGCATGTGTATCTCGATGTGCTTGCTATGCTAATGTTGAACTGGGACTCTAGCGAGCTTGATGGCACTCTAATTGTCGTACCAAAGGTTGGTCAGATGTTTTTGTTAGAATCCAAACTCTAAAAGGATCTGTCAAAGCCACAAGGCTTCCTAACTTTCATTTATCATTGCTCGGTACTCTGCTTCTGCTAAAGAAAGTGCAATAGCCCATTGTTTCTTACAGGCCCAAGTGATAGGTGTTGAACCAAGTATGAAAACATAACATGCAATAGACTTTCGATCATCAGGGTCGTCGGTCCAATCTGAATCAGTGAAACCAACCAATAAAGGACTCCCCCTTGATATATAATGTATCCCAAACTGAACTATACCATGGACATAGAGAAGTATACTTTTAGTTTCTTTCCAATGGCTTTTGTGGGGTGTTTTCATATACAGGGCAACAAGACCAACAACAAAGGAAATATCAAGATAGGTATGAGTCAAGTATAAGAGGCTACCAACTAACTGATGGTACATGGTGGCATTAACTTTGGGAGAAGTACAGGTGGCAGTAAGATTGACTCTAGACTGGAAGGGAGAAGGGGTTTTTTTACAATCATCCATGTGAAAGCAATGAATAAGGTCACAAGCATACTTAGACTGGGAAAGAAAAATTCGTTCATTGGTTTGCAAAACTTGGAGGCTAAGGAAATAGTGCAAAAAACCTAAGTCTGTCATTTCAGATTTCTTCTTAAGGTTGGTTTTCACATGGTTTAACAGTTTTGAGTCACCACCAGTAAGGATAAGGTCATCAACATAAAGGACAAGGATTATGAGATGGATTCTTGCTTTCTTGGTATAGACATTAGGATCAGAATGGAATCTAAAGAATCTAGTGTCAATAAGAAAGTTTTTCATTTTGGCATACCAATCTCGAGGAGCTTCCTTAAGACCATAAAGAGATTTCTTAAGGCGAAAAACAAGGCTAGAGTCATTTTGGACATAGCTAGGAGGTTGTTCCATGTTTATTTCTTCTTGCAAATCTTCGTGCAATAAGGCGGATTTAACATCCATATGATGGACCTCCCACTTATGTGAGGCAGTAAGGGAAAGAAAAAGGTGAATGGAATTCATTTTGGCTACAGGGGAAAAGGTTTCATTATAGTCAATTTCTTCAACCTGGGAAAATCCTTTGGAAACTAACCAAGCGTTGTGTCTTTCAACACTTCCATATAATGCATACTTATCTCTATAGACCCATTTACATATAACAAGTTTTCTTCCTTTTTGAAGAGGTACAAGATCCCAAGTATCGTTTTCCATTAAAGAATGATACTCTTCATTCATTGTTGTATCCCAATATGGATGAACTAAAGCTTCTACAAATGTCTCTAGATCATGAGTTTCTGAAACTTCAGCCAAAAGAGAAGAGGCTCGTTGGAACTGTGAGCATGTTTGATGTTGATATGAAGGATCACCGACAAGATCACCAACTGCTTCTCGTGTTGAATGGACCCATCTAGGAAGCAGTGGAGCTGGTGCTGGTTCAGGTTCAAAGGACTCATCTGGAGGAAGGTGAGAAGGAGGAGGTGGATTTTCATCCTCACAATCATCATTTGAAGAAGAAACTAGAATAGAAGAAGGCACAAACGTCGAATATGGCTCACAGGCCGAAGAAGGCACAACCATTGAATTAGGCTTGTAGGCCAAAGAGGCAAAAACATCGAGTTAGGCTCATAGGCCAAGATATTTTCATCAAATTTAACATATCTTCTGATAATAATTTCATTACAATGTGGTTGAAGAAGTCTATAACCTTTGACATCTTCAAAATAACCAACAAATATACACTTCTCACTTTTAGGCTGCAATGCTTTCCTTTTCTCATCAGGAATGTGAGCTCGTGCTATACTGCCAAATACACGAAAGTGACTTACATATGGTTTAATTTTAGTCCAAGATTCTTCCAGTGTTATATTTTTAAGAGCCTTTGTGGGAGTGTGATTTACTATGTAATTTTCACAGTTGATTTCTTCCACCCAATACTTTAGACTTAATCCCTTAGATTGGATCATATAATTAGCCATTTCTTTTAATGTGCGGTTCTTTCTCTCAACAACACCATTTTGTTGTGGTGTATATGGAAACATGTGTTGCATTTGGATGCCATGTGTAGTGCAGTAACTTGTGAAATTATTGTTCACATATTCACCTCCATTATCTGTTCTTAACTTTTGAATTTGATGTCCAAATTTCTTTTCTACAAGGGCCTTGTAGGCCAAAAACTTGTCAAAAACTTCGTTCTTAAGTTTTAAGAAGTAAAACCAAGTACATTTGGAAAAGTCATCAATGAAAGTTAATAAATACTTGCACCCAAAAATAAGGAGAAGAATGTGGACCACACAAATCACTTTGAACAAGCTGCAAAGGGCCCAAGGCATGCCAAGAGGCACGTTTGTCAAAACCGTCCCAATGATGTTTGTCGAGAACACAATCGGCACAAACACCATCTTTGCATGAAACAAGAGGAAGACCAGTCACCATATGTTGATTACATAGTTGTTGCAATGGGTGATAGTTTAGATGACCAAACCGCTCATGCCAAATTTTTCTCAAGTCATCGCTATGAGAAACGAAAACTGATGAAAAAGATGATGACCCAAACTTGTCAAACTTGTACAACCTAGTAATATCATCAGCAATTCTAGTTGCAAGAATATGCTTAGGGTATTTTAGATCCTTGATTACAACTTGGTGAGGTGAAAACTCTATGGTCTTACCTTCACTTGAATGAGTGATTTGATATACTGATAGAAGGTTACAAGAAAGACTTGGAACACATAATACATCCTTGAAATGACCATTTTCTACTTGAATCGTTCCAGTTCCTTCAACACTAAGAGATCTATCATCACCAACAAATATTTTCTTTGTGTTACATTCATTTAGAGAAGAAAATATGTCTTTTTCCTTACCCATATGATAAGATTCTCTAGAATCAATAAGCCATTCATCATAAGTAGAAGTAGAAGTTGTATTGAAGGAGAAACCAGAAGTAGAAAGTGCATGTCCATGAGAATAAGAAGAAGTAGTAGAATCAATAATAATGTTGTGCTTCTTCATCGTTGCTTCTAAAGCTTCCATATTCTTGAAACATTTGGACTCATCATGACCATCTGTATCACAAAAGTTGCAATGTTTTTCAGTCTTCTTATTTTTATATTTTTCTTCTTTGTCACCATTAGGAGCTGAAGTTGTCTGAGTGGGTTTGGGACCCTTGTATTTCTTGTTTTTGTGGAGAGGATGTTGCTTCTTGGGATTCTTGGGTTTATATTTTTGATGGATTGACTAAGGCTTTGTTGGAGGTACCTACAGTGTTGACCACTCCAAGTTGTATAGACTTATCTTTCTCTCTAATCAAAGCATCACAAAATTTCTCAAGAGTGGGTTTTACATAAGTTGTCCCTAGAGCCTCTTTCATGGCATAAAAGGTAGATACAAACACAGAATATGCACTACCTAGCTTAGAAATAATAATATAGATGCAACGATCTTATTCTATATTTATCTTACATTCTTCACAAAAAGTTATGAGTCTTTTAAACTTAGATAGATAGTCTTCAATGCAAGAAAAATCATTTGGACATAAAGTCAGTAATTGATTTTCTAACTATTGTTCTCGAATAATATTGTTTGTTAGAGTTATTTCACACACACCTAGGATTTATTTTTCCTAAGTTTTTTCCTTGTTTATTAGTCATAATTAGTCATTATCCAATCTCCTATATTTTAGGGGAGAATATTCCACCTGGAGAATATTCTCTTTCAGTTGACACTTCAGATTGACTAGTTGAGTTGAGTTTAGATGCTGCATTGGTTTTGTCACCATGAAAAATTGGGATCATCACCATGATAATTCGAACTTGCCTTGGTATCATCACTAGACTAGCGCATTACCCTTGATTCTCTAAGTTAACTCCTCACTACTCTTTGTTCAGTCAGTTAACTGAAGACTAGTTGACTAGTTAACTCAACTAGGTGGCAGTTCACTCTCGTAACTGCCTGAGAGACTAGACTAGGTG
>JZKD02S1747924.1:81191-113775 GCA_000966675.3 Picea glauca
TGTAACAGAGCAGGCAAAATATGTACAGAGAGTAATATAAATGAGGAAAATATACCATCACAGCTGCTTGGACTTATGTCAATTTTTAATTGATAATTGCAGTGGCAGACTCGATGTTTTTGAACAGGACTGAACCCGTGGTTCGCTGCTTCTTATCAGAAGGTTGCACCTTTGCATTCTGACCAGTGAGCATTGCCCCTTGGTTTTCCAACTCATAGATCCTGGATTGCAACGTAGGTACATCCAAATAGTATCTTTCAACCCATAACCCACATTCATCACAAGGTGCAGCAACAGGCTGAACAGAAGGGGGTTTTGATGATTCCCCAAGGGTTTCATGGAGTGGCTCAATACCAGGAAAGTCAAGGTTATCCCGCAGACAAGGAGGGAGGTTCCTAACGAAATCGTGAGGCGGTTTTCTACACAATCCCTCAGAGTAAGGATATTCTTCAGAGAGAAATCGTTCAATGTCTGAATCAGAGTCCTCGCTAACAACGATAGGCTCTGTTTTGGCAGGAAGCTTAGACTTGTTCCTCGCCATGCGAAAGATCAATCTTGCATTTTTCTTGCCTCGAGTATTAACACCAGTCTTTGCTCTAGTCTTTTGGGTTGTAGATTTAGCAACTTCGGTCTGTTTTGGCACAGCCTTCGTAGGTGACTTGGGCTTAGGTCTAGGTAATAAAACATTATAAGGCACAGGGGTAGGTTTTCTCTCGGTCACCATGGGCTTGTCTACTTGTGAAGGGTTAGACTCCCCAAAACCATTACGGCTGAGGAAATCATGCCAAGAATCAAAACGTAACCCTAACTCGTAAACTAAAACCATTTTGATCAACCCAACATGGAAGAGGCTAGTGTCAGCCTGACTATGCTTGTATCGTTTAGCCATTTTGAACATACTTCGGTCCAGATAGTAAGGCATACTTAGTTCAAAACCCATGAAAACCATTAATAAACGCAGGTGGAATAAGAAAATAAACCCATACCTGCCTTCACAGGTAATGAAACATTTGATAATCATCAAGAGATCATACCAGCAGGGTTTCAACATCTTCGCAGGCAACCCTCTGTCGCATGAGTTCACTGTGCGAGATTGGAACAGTAATGTCCATGGGACATCATCTACCTTGCAACTTTTCGACCATTTTTGTCCCTTGGTAGGCAAGCTGGTTGCCAGGCTGAGAAATTCTTCAGTAATTTCAAGTTGGACATCTCCCACTTTTTCTCGGCAGCCATCGAATGATAACGCAAATTGCCGAGCCACTGTGAGGTCATAGCCATCAAACTTCCTTATGAAAGCAAGCCACCCGTGTTGTTCCAGGTCGCTACATGCACCACTGAATGTCAACAGTGCTTGGCACCCGTTAGGCTCGACCCTTACGACAGGAGCCATAACCTTTGTACATGATAGGGTTCACAGTGAATGAAACAATGCACAGAGTTGAAAAATCATAGGTTTGATGGCTTCAAAGATCGAATAGACTAGAATTAACTGCATGCGTGCGAAGGTGGTGGGATTACCACCACCACGCACTGTATTAATTGACTGAGTACAGTGTTATCAAAAACATAATCGTTTATACCATGCATATCGGCCAGCAAATAGGTGTGTAATCATATTAACGTGCCAGTCAACCGGAACAGAATCAATACCATGTGTTATACTCATGCCAAGTGTACAGTTCGATCCACCACCATATCCATTGTGTATCGTGTCAATGAATCGTTCAACACCAAGGTTTAAAATTAATCAATGCCAATACATGGTTTGGAATTATCAACCAAACAATATAATATACCAAGCATTAATTTGTAAAGTCCAATATGATTAATCCATGCGCCTTCAAACCATTGCTTATTTCTTGAATTGACTTCATAACTTTACCAATGTATTTGTTGCACATTGAAATGTTTTCATTCCAGAGTCTTTAGAACATAATGATCCAAAATTTCTCATATAATAGCTGAGTGAAAAGTCCATAGCAATAAGGATAAAAGAAATAAGACCAAATCCATTATAGCTTTCAGAATAAAACCAATAAATTTTTATGCCCAAAGGTTTAGCAATCAAACATATCCACATGCGCAATCAAGGTAAGATAATGCTCAAGGTGATAAGTTCGAGAAAATATTTAGCAGTCATGTGATAAACCAATGGTGAAGTGTCTTTTGGAGAAATCGATAAAAGACGACTATGGTCCAAACGATGAAAAAGGTATTTTCACACTTACAGTTGTGAAAATCAAATCGAGACCAAATTGCAATTGTCGAAAAATGAAACAAATGCCTAGAAGCACAATGCGACGATGATTTGTCATTACCGAGACAAGGGGTGTAGGCAGCGTTTTTTAAGAGAAATTAAAAAAATGATTGGCTTCCAACATGACCCATATCTAACATGAATCACAGAGGTTGGTGATATAATTCCATTATGTGGCTGACCCTCACAAGATGAAGTCGAGGAAGGTAGGGTCTAAGGATAACTAAAATAGGAAGTGCAGAAAGGAATGGACCTCCCTATTGAAACAGACCTACTGGACATGGAGTAAATGTGGTGAATCAGTGTCATGAATTTGAAAGTACCCATAAGGGAATAATACATTCTGACATTGATATTCTCAGTTTCTGGTTGAGAATTGTCGATCACAGGGATCGACAGTCCAATGGATGCATTAGGACTAGAGTACGCAAAGGATAACTAGTCGATCGTCACGATCTTCCCTTCATGAGGAAAACAAAGAGTGTGGAAGATAGATGATATGAAGATGACCATAGCATAGGTCCAATTGTGTCCTAGTAACAAGTTATAATCAAGAGGTGCATCAACTACCTCAACCTCCACCTCTACCATCTTCCCACCTAACTAGACCGAAAAGACAAGAAGAATATCGTGAAGGCGGAAGGAATGATCGTCAAAATAAGTCAATATGTTCGATGACTTGGAAAGAGTCAAAGAACCGAGAGATTTCCAACATATCAGGAACATCATGCAAGTGGCAACACCTTCATCAAAAATTGCATGTTTGATAGTATACTTTGAGTATTCCACATGGATTTGGAATGCCACATGGTAAGGCAAGTGAGGCTTCACATCTCTAATGTCAAACTTGATGAATTTTGAGCCACTAGGTTCTAGAGATCCTATAGCATATAGTAAGGCATTCCTCTATGAAGGACATGTCTGGGATACCTCCAAATCCGAAATCATACAAGGGGTTTGACCCAGATCCTCAACAATAGAGTAGTTATGGGAGAATCTAGCATTTGGATTATGGGTAGAGTGATTGAGTACTCCTTTCAAAATATGAGGTTGTGGCTCTGGTTTTCCAATCTGTAAATTCATCTCCAGAGGAGGAGGATGATATTCTAGACTAGGAATATCTTTCGAAGATCTATAATCTTGAGATCGAGTGGCTACATGAACTTTTGCATCGACCATATTGATACATAAATGGTCATCGTCTTGCAAAGACAGGTTTTGACTCCCAGTAGCCGCATTTCCGACATTAGAGGAGATCGAGGCCATGTGTTTGTTATGTGGGAATGAATTCATCAACACGACAGACGTTAGAGATAATAGTCTCTTATCTTCTGCAATTTTGGGGCATAAATGGGTAAGGTAATCATCTGTGAAAATCTTACAGGGAAACTTCACCTTACATATTTCTTGTTTTCCCTCTCCAACATTATTATTGGTCTTTTCATTATTACCATTGTCCTTGGGTTTATTACCATTTTTCCCACCCTTAGGATTATTACGTCCTTTCTTCTTATTCCCGCCTAGTTGTTGGTTAACATTTGGGTTGGCCAACGATTGCACAAAGTGTACATCCGCTAACTGAGTGGGGTTGGAAGACACAGATGAAGTTGGCCCTCCTGCAAACTGGCTTAACGACAACTCTTTAATATGGCTTGTCACCAATTATGTGGACTTTACATTGGCGGTACCTATGATGCCATCGGCATGAGGTCCAGGATTTTGTCTCAGGTCATAAGTTGACCGCGGTGCGTCTGGAAGAATGTGGTATAACATCCCATACTGAGCATATATGAGATCTAATTGTTGGTCTTTAAAGATCACTTCTTCCTTAGTGGTGACCTCGGCGGTAGAAACATCCTTCGAGATAGGAGGGTGAAAAGACTTAAGAAACCATTCTAAAAGGAAGTTCAGGGGTATAGGTGTTTTGATCAATCTCTTCTGTCTATGCCACTCCTGGATATGATCCAAGATATGAGTGGAAGTGTCCTGGCGTAAAGTCAACAGAAGTTCTAGGCCAGCATTGTAACGGATTGGAAATTGGAAGTGGTTAAGCAAGACCATCACCAGTTGACTAAAGGTCCCATATGCCCCCCTAGGTAGCTCAATATACCATTTTTCCACAACTCCAATGGGGGTGCATTGAAATAATCTTAATCAAATAGAATCGTCATTAAGGTAATTCGATGAGCACCAAAGGTGAAAGGTAGTGACGTGATCACCAGGATCCTCTCCATTCTTACCTTCAAACTTTGGGATGTCCAAAGGAAGCTTGGTGGGGATGGGGGGGCATGTAGTATCATGACTCATGGGGTCATTCATTAACTTATACAAGTCTAGAAGATTAAGCGTGGCCAGAAAAGGGAGACGAGGTTGCGGTATCTGGCCCCAAGCTCCCGGGAAATATTGTTCTTGAGGAATTTCAACCCATCCAGGGTTCTGGTAAGGACCATGGCCCTGTCTAGGATTATAAGGCCCTCCTCCAGGCTGACCCATAAAAGGTTGGTTGGGCATCATTCTAGTAGGAATATTCTGTTGAGGGTTATAAAAATTTCCCCCAGTCAAATTGTATCCGGGCTGGGGGTTGCCCAAAGCATGAAACTGACCTCCTTCGGGTGGTAATCTAGAGGATAGAGGTGGATTCGTCATGCCAAATATATTGGTCAGAATCAACACTGAGGAGGTAGGGGTGTAGGATGGAACTTGAGCAGAAGCTTGTCCGCCAGGTTGGTTGTTCCACCCAGAAGAAAGAGGGTTGGACCTGGGGTTAAAAGAAGGAATGCATCCCATATTAGGAGTCATTTGAGGGATTTGAGAACCACCAAACGAAAATGTAGTGTAAGGAGGTGTAATTCCCCCAAACCCAATGCTAGAATTAGGGCCAGTAGCTGGGATGGCGTTCGAAAAATGTGAAGTGAAGTTGGGAATACCATAGGAAAAGGGACTAGAAGCCATAGGGATGGACTGAACATTATAGCTCAGTGAGTGACCAAGAGACCCAAAAGGGTTCGAGGTAGTAGCTTGAGTGTTCACTATAGGGAGATCCATAGTAATCATAGGTGCCTCTAACACTACAACCATTGAGGTTGCAGAAGTTGAAGGGGTGCCATTAACTATAGTGGGAGTGAGATTCGAAGGGCTCCCAGTGTTCTGAAGACTAGGTTCAATACTCATCCTTGTAGAATCACAAGTCTAAAAAGTGGATGTGTGTGTACCATGCCTAATAACTCTACGCCTTTTATAAGGCAAAGAATCAAAATCTATTGGTAATTGTAACAAGTGACAAGACCAACGGGAAGGCTGGTCCAACTCTATGATGACGTAAGACTCTAAAGATAAAAAATATATCCTAAGGCCAGCTACTAATCAAAGAGAACACCAAAATTCAAACGGACAATATGCATACAAACGGGGTAAAGTGGTTGAGTGGCCTCTCTCCCTAAAGAAGGTATTTCTCTCCCAAGGGGGGCATGAGACTCCCTACTAAATATCGGAGGTAACAAAATCAGTTATAAGGACCCTCATGGGATTAACAACCAGTCGGTCAAATCCCCCTGGAGAGGTAATCCTCCATAAAGGTTGTGTGTTGTCTGACCCTTATCTGACCTAGGGTACCTACAGAATAACCCCTGCAAGTAACCTATGAGACACCTAAGTTAAGAAACTAATAAACAACTGTATAATTGATGCACAGGTGAGCAGTTGTAAGTTAGGTCCACCGTATGGGCAGGGTATCAAAGCCCGAAACCTTGAAAGCACCGCCTATCACGGAGGTAAGGGTACTAACAAGATCTCCAGATATGAATAAATCCCTAGAAATATCTCTGACGCTAAGAAGGTATCAAAGGGATATCCCTTCAACCAACTTCACGCAACCTCATGATTAAATCCGGTGTGAGTGGAGCCTCTTGATCTTACCAATTATACAATGGATTTCTCCACTCCCTGACTCAGACACCTATGTTGATTTAATTTCCTTGGAGAATTTTACTCACCAAATACTATTCCAAGGCACTAAATCCTACACTAGTTTGTGCACCCTAGAAAATAAAATCATGACTAATCAATTTTAAATTATAGTGTTAATTTTAGTGGTCGTGATTACTCAAAAAGGTATGGTAGTGAAACTCATGGTGTCATGACTCTGCAAGAAAATTAAATATGAAAATAATGCAAATTCCTAACTTTAACATTTAATGAATGACATGCTTCTAAAAACCAATGCAATTTTCAATTTCAACCATGCAATTCTGAAGTAAAAATGCAATGTTTCAGCATATGCACTAAGCTAATGACAAGGACTCAAAAGACAAAAATTCCAAGCAATGGAAAATGCCTATTTTTCTTTTGGTATTTTCAATATAATAAAAATGAAAATGCATGGAATGAAAAGTAACTTGATATATAACCCTACTGTGTATAGAAAGAAACAACTCAAGAAGGATACCAAGTAGCAAAACACCCATCCCAATGTACAAGGACAATCAAAATGAAAATATGATGAGAAAGACTCTGCCCAGAAATTCAACCAAAGATAGGTTTCTTGTCATCCCAGAAGCACTTAACAGGAACTACAAAGACCTAAGAATGCTCAACAAACATCAAATCTAACCCAGAAATCACCTGACCAAGAAAACGGGAAAGAAGAATTGATGTACGCGATTGTTTAGGCAAATAGAGCATATGTACGCAGCTTGCAATGGGACAACCTACATATGTATGCGACTATCAGGGAAAAAAATGTGTATATGTTTCAAAAAACAAGGCCATGAAAGGGAGAAGGATGAAAACTCAGACCCAGAGTGAGCAGGAGCTATCAAGCAATGATGTGACAAGAAACACAAAATAAATGAGAGAAATCTAAGGAGAAAATCACTCCAAATCCTAAGAAGGAAGATTCAATCCCTAGTATGGTCGCCAATTTTGTTACAAGTAAAATATATCTATCGCTAGGGTAAACCACAACAGATGGAAATGACTGCATAAATCAACTCTCTTCTCAAGTATTCTATAAAAACAGATATTCTAGCAAGACAAGATAAAATCCTACCTCATCCAAACGTTCGATGAAGTCCACCATTGAGCACTTGACCCAAAGAAATATACCTACAAGTAGTCCTCAAAAACCAAGAAAAGCAAGCATATGGTGATATTATATAATGTTATCACATTCAATAGCATAATCCATTAATAAACATGAAAAATATGCCCATGGAATAATAATTCAATATATTTGCAAGATAGCAATTGGATGGGAAAAGAGTATTTCTATTAATAAATGATTAGCAGAAGTGAAAATGTTACAGATTTTCATGTCAGCATGGTTCAGAACCAAGAAACTAAGTTCCTTTCAGTTGGGCCTCCACCACTTCAATCCTTCACCAAAGGAAAGCTCATAAGAGAGAAACAACGAGGTTCTCAATCAATAAGGGAAGAGCTTGGGGGATGAACAATGTGTTCAGACTTAAAGGACAAAGGGATGCAGACTCAATATGAAGTAAATAATTTCTCTAGAGTAACTTTGCTCTCAAAGTTGAATTCTTTCTCCTCTTTCCATAGCTCGAAATTGGCCCATTTATAGCCTTCAAAATGGAACTGAAGGGATGAGTCAGAATGTTTCTAGTATGTGAAAGGCCAAGGATCATAGATCTCCTATCGTGACATGGAAACTCGACATTAATTTTCATTTTCTGGCACAAATCCCGATGTACAGGCGCTGTAGTGGAGCAGCCTACGTATACACATGTTGTATAGTGTGAAAGGTGCGTACATGTGGAAAAATATTTGGTTTTATCTTTATATATTACAGACAGGGACGATAAGTCTGCATGGGGATATGGAAAAAGGCGTTATGTGCAAGATTTCATAGGGTGAGGAAAATCTTTCTATAACACACATTCCATTCTGTCAAATTTGCCTCTGGAGCCAACTAGAATATGCCTTCTCTTGAGGACTTTATCGAATCCCTGACACAAGAGAAAACCAATCTCTTCAACATGGGAACAGTCAAAGCCCCAAGGCGCAGGCACTCACTGTGCATGATGGCATCCACAAATATCATAAATATAAAGATAAACATAAACATAAATCTCATGCACATCCGAAGAACAAAGGGTACACAAAACCTTTCACCGATGCCTAAGGATCCAAAGGAGAAAAGGGAAGAAAAGGGGAGAAATGAACCTACTTTCACAAAGGATTCCATTTATAATCCACATTATTACAAACACAAATAGATATGATGTCTCAAATACTTCAGCAAAACAACCTTGGAGATCGCATACCCGAGGGTGCCAAGAAGAAGAAGAAGCTAAAAGATCTGAATTCCACGAAAGCCAATTCTAGACATGCCTTGATTTCCATCAACTCCCCTCCCAATCCTTGGATCGTAGATTCAAGAGAATCACATCACATGGTTGCCTCAAAAGTAGTATATTCTTCTTTGGATGCATGCAAAGTTCCTCCTATTCTGATGGGGGACAACTCTTATGTCGAAGTCATTGGCAAAGGAAGGATTGAACTCACCAACGGAAGCTTCGAGAATGTGTTGCACGTTCCCAAAATTTATGTCAACCTTCTTTCTGTGTATCATATGACAAATTCTGGCACCGGAAAGAAATTTATATTCACACCAAATTCCTTATACATCTACGACATGCAAACCAACTCCAGGGTTTCTACTAGTGAGGTAAATCATCAATCTAGATTGTATACATTTTTTGAATTCATTGAACCTGATTCTGATTTACTGTTTGCTCATGTTGTTGAAAGTAGTAGGATATGGCACAAAAGGTTTGGACATTTGAATTTCAGATACATGCGACATCTTAGCAAGCACATATTGGTTGATGGTCTACCAGACATCCATTTCTCCAAGGGACTGTGTGAGGGATCTGTTCTCAGAAAACACCCTCAAGAGAAATTCGACAAAGGAAAGTCTCGGTGAGCTTCCGCACCTTTAGATATGATCAATAGTGACTTTATGGGTCCTTTTCTACATCCACCCATCAACAAATCGAGGTTTGTTCTCATTTTTGTCAATAATTTCTCACATTTTACATGGATCTAATTTCTCAGGAAAAAATCTAAGGCTTTTCAACACCTCAAATATTTCAAAGCCTTGGTTGAGACACATTTCAAAAAGAACATCAAAGTCCTCTGAACCAATAACAGGGGAGAGTATGTGAATCATGAGATCCACAATCTTTTCCATCATGCATGGATTTATTTGCAACACACAGTTCCCTATTCTCTGCAGCAAAAAAAAGTTGTTGAGAGGAAAAATCGATCTCTAAAGGAGATGGCATGTTTCATGTTGAATGCAAAGTATCTAACACATCAACTATCGACCGAAGAAATTAACTGTGAAAAATACATCCAAAACAGATCTCCCCATAGATCTTTCAAGGATAAGACCCCGTACGAGGCTTGGAGCAGCCTCAAACTGGAAGTGACCAACTTTCGCATTTTCGGTTTCACATGCAAGGGCCAGGATTCCCTCTAAAAAGAGGAAGGCACTTGATCCACAGAGCACTAAGTTCATTTTTGTTGGATACCCCGATGGTGTGAAGAGATATCGACTTATTGATCTTTCCTCAGACCATCTCATCATTGAGCGTAGTGTCCAATTCGAGGAAAGTGTCTCGCATGCACCTCAGCAGCCACATGAAGACACCTTCATTCTTCCAACTATCCGAGATGATGAGCATGCACATGCCGACTCTTCTTAAGATGAGAGTATTGATTCATAGGACTCAGATGATTCAGATTCAAATTCAGTACATTCAGATGTAGTTGCAGAGCCAGAGCAGAGGCCCAAGTGGGCACAAACTACTCTTCAGGATGTAGGGGATATCATTGGTGATCCAAACAATACTAGGAGGACTCAATCTGATTTCAAGGAGCCTCCTGTTTCACTCACTGCCACTAAACCATTTCCCTCCAGGCATATTTTCTTGGTTCAGTCTTCAGATCCACAATCTTATGGCAAGTCTACTGGAAATCCCTTTTGGGAATCCTCCATGTATAAGGAGTACAAATACCTCCTCGAGAAACAGACTTGGGATCTGGCTCCCCCTCCTTCTGGGAGGAAAATTTAAAGATGCAGATGGGTCTACAGGACCAAGAGCACAACGGATGGAAAGATTAGTAGATACAAAGTCAGGCTTGTTTCCAAAGGCTTTCAACAGGTTCATGGTATTGACTATGATGAGACCTTCACTCCAGTAGCGAAGATGGATTCCATACGATTGGCACTTTCCATTGCGACAACCAAGGGATGGGAAGTCCATCAGATGGACGTGAAGAATGCATTTATTCATGGTGATCTCTCTGAGAAGATATACATGGAGAAGCCCCAGGGATTTATGGGACTCATCTTTGGTCTGTCGACTAAAGAAGTCCCTTTATGGCCTCAAGAAGGCTCTGAGGGCATGGTATGCCAAGATGGACTCGTACCTTCTATTATATAACTTTTTATATTGTAAATCAGACCCGAATGGATACATGTTCAGGACAATTGATTCACTTCTACTCTTAATATTGTATGTTGATGATTTGTTGATCACCAGTTGCTCGAATTCAACGATTGTTGTAGTCAAGAGGATTCTACATGATAGGTTTTTGATGATGGACATGGGTATTCTACACTTCTTCCTTGGACTTAAGATCAGTTAGGATGCATCAAACATCAAACTGTCTCAGGAAAAGTATGCAAAAGATCTCCTTGAGAGATTTCACATGACAGACTGCAAGTCTGCTCTGACTCCTTTCCTATCAGGATTAAACTTGAGGATGGTGGGGAGACTCCACTGGTTGACAACACACTATACAAACAACTAGTTGGGGGATTTTTGTATCTCACACACTCCAGACCAGACCTCTCATATGCAGTTGGCACAGTTTCCAGGTTCATGCCAGAGCCGCATGAGCTACATTGGAAAGTTTCAAAGAGTATCCTTCGATACGTACATGTCACCATCACCTTTTGTATTCATTATGCAACAAACTCTACATTATATCTCATCAGGTGTATTGATTTTGACTGGTCTTGCAACAACACCGATCACAAGTCCACATCTGGTTACTCACTCAGTCTTAGTTCCAAGCCTATCTGTTGGTCGAGAAAGAAGCAAGCTTCCATTTCTCTATCTTCAGTCGAGGTAGAGTACATAGGGGTAGTTAACATAAGAATTCAGGCTATGTGGCTACAACATTTTCTCACTTAGTTGGGAATTTAGTTTCATCGGTCGATCATCATCTGGTGTGACAACCAAAACACTCTGATGTTTTGTGGAGATCCAGTTCAGAGGTAGTGGACGAAGCACATCGAGATCCACATGCACTACATCTAGTACTTATTACATGATGGGATCATCGACTTACAATTCTGTCCTTTAGCAGAACAGACGACAGACATCTTCACCAATACCTTCACTGAGCAGAAGTTCCATTCTCTGTGAAGTCGTCCTAGAGTGAAGGACATAGTTGCCTAGCAATTGTAGTTCTTCTTTTTACATACATTGTACCTTGAGTGGGGGGTTTCCCATGAGGTTTTCCCTCTTTCCTCACTTTATTTCAGTGTATCTTTGTATTTGGGTACCTAACATGGCCTTGTTGTTGGGACCCATTCTTTATTTTCACCATAGTGATGTTTAGGGGGGGTGTTGGAGTTACTTCACACACACCTAGGATTTCTTTTTCCTAAGGTTTTTCCTTGTTTATTAGTCATAATTAGTCATTATCCAGTCTCCTATATTTTAGGGGAGAATATTCCACCTGGAGAATATTCTCTTTCATTTGACACTTCAGTTTGACTAGTTGAGTTGAGTTTAGATGCTGCATTGGATTTGTCACCATGAAACATTGGGATCATCACCATGTTAATTCGACCTTCCCTTGGTATCATCACCATACTGGCACATTACCCTTGATTCTCTAAGTTAACTCCTCACTACTCTTTGTTCAATCGGTTAATTGAAGACTAGTTGACTGGTTAACTCAACTAGGTGGCAGTTCACTCTCGTAACTGCCTGGGAGACTAGACTAGGTGGCAGTTCACTCCCATAACTATTGGTGTGTGTTCAGATCACTGTAGACCACCACTATGGTGCATTGGTTCTCCTCCAATGTGCACTCATTGAAATATACATAATATATCATGTGCAAATTATTCATTATTCATAACGGTTAATGGGAATTCTTCCATTCTTTTTATCCTTCTTCTTCTTTCAAAAATTCTCTCTGCAAATGTGTGTATTATTATTTATCTAGATCTATTTTTTGCAGGTTCAACACATTTACAGTGTTTACCAAACACATATTCAATATATTCCCAAGCTTCTTTAGGTTTATTAATTGATTGAAGGTGGAACCTTAAATCATGAGAGATGGACATTCTGATTAATCCATGTGTTTCTTCATTCCTATTATCCCATTTGACTTTTTTATCAGCATCAGTGGGTGTTGTTTCCTTTCCCAAGGTAATCTGGTACAAGCCTTTACTTCTTAATAAATCCTTCATATGGGATTTCCATTGGAAGTAGTTGGTGCTGGTAAGTAAGAGATTACTTGTAGAATCCATATTAAATATGCAGATAATATGTATTTAAAAACTGAAACTGATGATATAAATGGAAATATCTCGAAAATTCACGCGGTTTAAATAAAAACATCACTAAAAACGGACTTCGGATGTGAAATTTATGCCCCTTTTAAAAATGTCATAAACGGTAACGAAAGGACCACGTGGTGGTGTAAGTTGTTTTATGAAGTGACCCACTTTTATAAAGAGAAGTAGGGATCACTTTTACAATGAAGTTGCTTTATAAAAGAAAAGTTACATGCAAAATAAATAACTCTAAAATAAAATATTAAAGTTACTTATAGTGATTCACTGTTATACTTGAAGTGAAATACATTTTATAATTTGAGCATGAACGTTTTCAAAAAAAACTAACAAAAAGAGAGACTTGAACTCAAGACCTCTTACTTGATAAGGCAGCTTTTAACCAAATTGTCAAGAACAACATATTGTATTGTTTCGCAAGAGGATTAGCGGTGTTGTTGTTGTTCTTCTGGAAGACGGCCTTGGAGAGGGTGCTAAAAAACACTATTTTCACACAGGAAAAAAATTTCGCTTCTCAATGACAACAAGGGTTAGATCTTGGTTAGCTTACTCGGAAGATGCACCTTTATCTACCTTTTTCTGATTTTTTGAGGTCACACATGGCCCTAGGAAAAGAGAATATGCAGATCTAAAATAGTCGCAACCCAGAAACATATAATATAAAACCGAAATAAAACCAAAATACTACTCTCCAAAAATTTAAAAAAAGTGTATTCAGGCTTTATATCTCTGAATTTAACTATAATGGTCGTATATTGGGAAAATAAAAACCTTTTCAAGTGAAACGAAAAGTGTTCCTGACTGAAACGAGTTCTTCAGATGCAATGGAACAGTCCTCTCAGCCCAAAAATGTACGAAAATGATAGAAAATGGAGGTGAGACAACTCGGCTTCACTATCTCAATCTACAATAGGAGTGGGTCTTCAAACAGGCTCTGATACCATGTTTGACAACACAGGTATTCCAATAGAGGACGAACACCTTCAGTAACCACTCACACAACCAAATCAAATATCAACACACCGATGTTTTGATGTGGTAAAACACTACGGGGAAACATCCACGGCCCCAGCCAACGCGACCACTTGGAGTAGTTTATTAATGCAAAAGAAAAAGATTACAGAGAGATTTTACAAGATATTTTCTCATAATAGATCATCGGCAAATGACCCTCCATGCTATTTAAATAGAGATCATGGACCAATCGGGTGTTAAGCCACAGATCAATGATCATTAAGATCGAGAAGAATATGAATCGTCGGATCACTCTATGTCGGGAACATATCGTGACCATCATATTTCCTAAGTACAAATGCATACTAATGAATACTAAATAAACACACTAAGAAACACACTTTTACCTAACAACACATTAGACCAAGTAGATCTAACTAAATCCTAAGTGTCTAAATATCCTAACAATTTTAATATCCACAAAAGATAAATGGCTTATTATGGTATTAGACATATTCAAATTCTCAGTTATTGAACTGTCCTCACTCATCCTCAAAAGATACTTTGTCTTTCTAAGGAACAACTTATTTAGCAAGTATTTCGAATGGTATAATCTCCCCAACTTGTCCCATAGTTTATTGGTCGAATCTTCACCTGAGACATTTAGCAACATCGATTCTGCAAGACAAAGTCAAATCCTACTCCTTTCCATTCTCTCGAGTTTCTCCCATTATT
The DNA here is from genome assembly GCA_000966675.3 of Picea glauca. Classification (NCBI taxonomy): domain Eukaryota; kingdom Viridiplantae; phylum Streptophyta; class Pinopsida; order Pinales; family Pinaceae; genus Picea; species Picea glauca. Next base: position 95,765 of record JZKD02S1747924.1, read on the forward strand.
TCCTCGACATACCTGCCAAAATGGTACTTGGATAGATTACTACCCATTGTTCTTTATCTATAAGGAGATATTCAATTTTAAGATTCTGAAGCTCAACATTATGGCCATTGAATTTTTCGATCTCTATTCTTGAGCTACTTGTCGTTATTTAAGCATAACTTTAAATATCTCTGGCCTACAACTCTTACTGGTCCTAGGGTTTAGCTTAGATCCATGGTTTTTAAACCAAGATCCGATACCACATGTAAGGAAATAGAACACTTCCACGCTAAAACTAACAGAAGGGAGGATGAAATATTTAGGCTATAAATCAAATGACAAAGAAAACACACAAGGCACATATATTTTACCCTAGAAACCCAAACGAGAAAAGAAAAATTACTTGAGCGTCGTTCTCTCTTGTTGTCTTATTCATTTATAATAAAAGGTTACATTCCTAACCTTGGTCTACACCTAAGACACAATCGACATCATACCTGCTTGCTTTACACAAGGACAACCTTGCAGCCAATCCAGCTTACATCTACATGACCAATAACCTACTGCTAAATATTAGCATCAAGATCATTTACAACATCACAACATGCCTTGTTTATAGGATTTACAGTAGGAAAAACCCTAAATAAAAGTGCCCAAAAATGGTTACAGAGATATCATTGATTACAAATCCCGTGAATCTCAAGATTCGGTTACAATTGAATACAAGTTAGATTTCTAGTCGACTACCAATTGACCTTTATCCATTCTTTAGTCTGTTGCCACACGACTACGTGTATACCTCTTGTTGGTCATCCTTTTTGTCTTGTTGTTGATCACTTTGAATTCAACTTGGCTCAATTGAACACTTCGACCTCGACTTTCACTGTTGCTCGATCCACCTTGACTTTAATTTCACTCCAAAGAATATAACAACCCAACAATAAGTATCCACTTGTGACCATTACTTGAATTATCCTTGAATTCACTGATAAAATCAAGGCCCCATAACTAGAAGGGCACTTCCACTACAACTGGTTGAAGAGGGAGGGCTACTAGTTTATGCTTCCTTGTGAAGAACTGGTTGTCAGGCTGCTAAATTGAAGATTTAAATGACCTGAAACACTAAATTGTCAAACCAGGGTTGGTAAACTTTGAGCTGCTACATTGTATGTGCGAGTAAGGCTCTAATTGCTATCTGAATGCTATCCTTAGCAGAAAACACAAACTTACTCTGAGAACTCGAATCCTAAGGATTATCCTGAAGCTTAGCATTTCCTACTTAAGTCATTAATAGAAAACAGTCCTATGTTTGAATGTTGGTACTTCTATTTCCATGCAGAAGTATGATTTCACAAGATTATTCCACCAAAACTTTTAATCATCTATCATCACCATTTCGATTCAAGCCATGAAAAAAAGAGTATTTTCGGAAATGCATTTAATCTGGTCATCAAAATCAATCTAAATCTGTCTACAGGAAAACAGAGAAATAACCTACTTACTGGTACCGGAAGCTTCCTTTGATTTAACTGTAATCTAACTATCTTAATTAGGCAGGGTAACTAACTATCTAACAAAGAAAAATTCACTCAATCTCTAAGTAATGTTCGAATTGAAAACTGGAAGCCAAACAGACCATGTTCATACTCTAAACCCTACAGGCATCAGTCATGCATTCAATATTCACCAACGTAAAAGATAACAGTATGCAGGAAATGATTCTGTTGGAGAGCGATTAAACACAATTCTGAACCAGTTAGTCTTTAAGCTTTAAGATATCCTCTATGCAAATTCCAAAACACTGAAATGAACTAAATCTAAGACAGAGTAAAGCTAAATCTATGACAGAATAAAGCAGCAGCTTGCACCGGTTTGGCGGGCCCAACCAAACGGCACAAACGCTGTTAGTAATAACCAGAGCCAACTATAAAATTCTATGCAAACATGGTGTAAACTTCACGCTTCATTAACTCATAAGAAAAATATTCATATCGTATGACAGTCGGGTAACATAACACAACAGTAGTTTTATATTCAGAAGTGTGTGTCCATAACATATCATAATCCAACACGTTCTCTGGAGTGATCCGGGTTTATATATAAATCCTCCTGTCTATAACAGTCTAAAACAAAGATACATAAAACAAACGGATCCCCCGATCCGAAAATAGCTTGGAATCAAGTTTTAAAACGTACTTCACATCTTCATGACACGTAGTGTCACGAAGTGTGAACGATGAAGAATTAACGACCCCGTTTTATCATTATGCCTTCAAGCACCATGTGGGCGATGACTCCAGCTATCATGCGAATCTCTCTGTCTCCCATTCGTACCATAACGCTCAGATCTTGAGTGGCTCCATTGGTATCTCCACGGGTACGAGTTGGTACCTGGTACCGGCATCTTGTTCCAAAAATAGAAGTGGTACCTAACCCAAGCGACATTAGTTCCAATATCAATTTAAAGCATCAAAGTGCATAAAAAATATCTTGAAATGCAAAGATACCTTAAGTAACCCCATTGAATGGTAGGGAGATGTCAATTACGTCAAAATAAGGCCAAAAGGGTGGTACTGGTATATAAATGGAGGTCTGTGGAATATAATATAGGAAAAAAACATGATCAAAACTGGAGACCAACATGCCCCCACACTGAAGTCCTTACCTGTCCTCAGGCAACAAAAATCAAAAACTGGTAGCAATCAGAGGGTTGCAGCGGCTGCAACTAGAATTTGTAGCCTCTCCTGTTTCTTCAGATTCCTGAGTTCTTTCTTGAGGACTCTGTTGATTATAACATGCTTTCTGGAAATCCTCTGAAGTTGCATTCTCCTTTTGAAAATATCTGTATTCCTCTGCTTTAACCTTTCAATTTTTGACAAGAGGTGAGTTACCCTGAGCTTCATAAGTTCATTCTCAGTTTTAATATGTCTATCCAAGACAATGTACTCATGCAACTTCTCCTTCAATCTGTTATTCTTGCTTTCTAGTTTCGCCACCATTGGCTTCAAGGATCGACTAGAGGAGGTCTTGCAGTGGGTTTCAAATGTTTGGTCTTGTCCTAGCTGTGCTGGAGGGCTAGACGCATGGGTAAACTCATCTGGGCTTTGAGAAGGGGTGTGAATTCTATCAGAATCATGATTTGGACTGAGTTTAGGAGTAAACTCATCTGGGTTGTGCTCATAAGTGTAAACTGGATCAAAATTATGGTCTAGACTGAGTTCAAGGGTGAACTCATTTGGGCTTCGTTCATAGGTGTCAGCTGGACTAGGTCCGGGAGTGGACTCTCTTGGCATATGAACAGGGGTACGGGTTGGTACTTGAATGGACTCATTCTGCACAATTCCTTCGGGTGTAGTAGCCTGCTGATTTGTTTTACGGTTTTTTTGAATGAGTTGGGACAAAGTCCAAGTCATCTCAGATGGCTCTCGGGCCTCCTCGTGACCATCTATACTTTCCAATCTCTCTTGTGGGGGGTAATTGGGTACCAAGTTGTCCATTCTCGACAATACGCTTTTACATTTTCTTTTCGGGTTCCTCCTAGGATTATCAGTTGACTCGGCTAGTTCCTCCACATCAATTATGTTCTCGACAACTGGGGGAGAACTCGGGACTTCAATGTTTGCTTCTGTAGGTGTGGTGCCCTTCCCAGTCCCAGTATTGGTTTCTATTTCGTCATCAATTGGAGGTTTTGGCTCAGGTTCCCCAACATAGTCTTTAGTCAGGGTTTTGACCTTCTTTTTCTTGGAGTTCAACTTTTTGTGTGGGGGAACAGGCTTCACACCCCTAGCTTTAGACTGGGCACAAGCGAGGGTTTTTGCAGTGAAGAGGTCCCAAGTGTCTTGCTTCTTCGATAGTGCAGATGTGATCAATATTTTAAATATACGGAAGTGAAATAAACTCCCCTGAAACTCATTAGCCTTTTGGACCTGTTCGGCCATCCTTTTTAAACTTTTTAACAAAAAATAGGGTATGTTCAACAGAGTACCTGTGAAGTGTAATAGAATTCGTGCATGGCAAGGGAATATGATGGTATATCAACCCTCACACATTAGGTAACGCTGGAGGATGACCAACACTTGAGCCCACTGTGGTTCCAGCCAAGACCGCGACGTTCCCTCGGACCATTTTGTTTCCCGATACTGAGGTTTCAACACCTGCGCACAGAGCTTTTTATCAACCGGTTGTCCCTTCGTCCATCTCTGGCTTGTGGTGGGAAATTGAATTGCCTCCGCAATGAACTCCTCCGTGACCTCGAATTCAAGTTCGCCCACCTTGGCAAACCCACCCTCGAAATGCAGAGCAAATTGGAGCGTGATTGCATCGTTATATCCGTCGAACTTCTTCAGAAATGGCTCCCACCCTGCTTGCTTAAAAATATCTCTAGTTTCCCTATACTTCGAGAGGGCTTCCAAGTCGACATATGTTTCTGATTCGTGGTGATTTGCAACCATGGCTCTCCTTGGCATCACAGGGGAAGTCTATCGGTAGGCAACGAAGGTTGGATGAGGGCGACGAGGGACGAGAATGTGGTGAAAGGAACGGTCGGGAAGAAAATTATATGAGAAGATTTGAATTGTTAAGGAGATAGATAAGGTGTCGGAAAATGATGAAATTCGTACGAGGGTGTAGAGTTATCATATCCGAGTCAAATTGAACTTAGTCCCGGTAATGGTGTATGTTTATGACACGAAATGTCATGGTAGGTTAGTTCATGAGGTACAGGTCGTGGAAATGATGAAATGTTATGGAGTAATTAAGGTACCCTTAGTTCAACTATTAGTATGCAAATTAATACAGTAAATCAACATGAACTAACATATACCTAAGTTAAATTACCTATCTCCATTGTCATGCAAGCTTTGTTGTAGAATTGTCTTTTGAAGTTAAGTCTGGCGCGAAAATTGTAGTTGTTCTGGTCTTTCTGAGGGACCTGTAACTGATGAACTCTGTGATGGTACTGACTGGTACTAATGGAACACTCAAGAATCTGTAGAAGAATTTGAACAAATAATACCGTTCTGAGAAAAAAACTTTCTGTGTATAACAGCAGATTATCTTAGGATGACCCCTGAACCTTGCTTTTGTTCTAGCCTGAAAAAGATCAACTGAAATCATGTCTTCAACAGCTTCAAAGCTTCACCCATGGTACAAGTCTGATTTTTGTGAATAGATGTTCTGGAGTCGAACACAAACAGAAATCATCGGATTACCAGCCATTGATTAATGTTGTTAACTGATGCGAGATGACCCACCTATGATGTCAATGGGCCTCAAGGTACCTACAGCACATCCTAGAAGGTACGAATAGAGGTGTTGGTGTCGAGTCACCTGTAGGATCTATCAACCAAGAGACATTGGTGTATTCTCATGGTCGTTAGCAAAGACATCTGCCATTAAGGCATGCAGAGTCCAGGGTGCTAAGTAATCTCTAACCTCTGCTCCAGATAAGGTGTTGATGTCGATGGAGTGAGATTTGTTGGAAGGTGGACCTTAACGTATTCCACATCATCCAACACGAGTGCAGATAGAAATTTTGCNGAGTTCAGGAGTGAACTCATCTGGGCTGCGCTCATAAGTGTCAACTGGATCAAAATTATGGTCTGGACTGAGTTCAGGGGTGAACTCATTTGGGCTTCGTTCATAGGTGTCAGCTAGACTAGGTCCGGGAGTGGACTCTCTTGGCATCTGAATAGGGGTACCGGTTGGTACTGGAATGGACTCATTCTGCACAATTCCCTTGGGCGTAGTAGCCTGCCGATTTGTTTTACGGTTTTTTCGAATGAGTTGGGACAAGGTCCAGGTCATCTCGGAGGGCTCTGGGGCCTCCTCGTGACCATCCATACTTTCCAATCTCTCTTGTGGGGGGTAACTAGGTATCGATTTGTCCATTCCCGACAATATGCTTTTACATTTTCTTTTCGGGTTCCTCCTAGGCTTATCAGTTGACTCGGCTAGTTCCTCCACATCAATTATGTTCTCGGTAGCTGGGGGAGAACTCGGGACTTCAATGTTCACCTCTGTAGGTGTGGTGGCCTTCCCAGTTTCAGTATTGGTTTCTACCTCACCATCAATTGGAATTTTAGGCTCAGGGTCTCCAACATGGTCTTTAGTCAGGGCTTTGACCTTCTTTTTCTTGGAGTTCAACTTTTTGTGTGGGGGAACAGGCTTCACACTCCTAGCTTTAGACTAGGCACAAGCGAGGGTTTTTGCAGTGAAGAGGTCCCAAGTTTCTTGCTTCTTCGATAGTGCAGATGTGATCAATATTTTAACTAGACCGAAGTGAAATAAACTCCCTCGAAACTCATTAGCCCTTTGGACCTGTTCGACCATCCTTTTAAAACTTTTTAACAAGAAAAAGGGTATGTTCAGCGAAGTACCTGTGAAGTGTAACAGAAGTCGGGCGTGGCAGGGGAATATAATGGTATATCGACCCTCACACGTTAGGTAACGCTGGAGGATGACCATCACTTGATCCCACTGTGGTTCCAGCCAAGATCGCGATGTTCCCTCGGACCATTTTGTTTCCCGGTACTGAGGTTTCAACAGCTGCGCACAGAGCTTTTTATCAACCGGTTGTCCCTTCGTCCATCTCTGGCCTGTGGTGGGCAATTGAATTGCCTCTGCAATGAACTCCTCTGTGACCTCGAATTCGAGTTCGCCCACCTTGTCAGACCCACCCTCGAAATTCAGAGCAAATTGGAGCATGATTGCATCATTATATCCGTCGAACTTCTTCAGAAATGGCTCCCACCCTGCTTGCTTAAAAATATCTCTAGTTGCCCCATACTCCGGGAGGGCTTCCAAGTCGGTGTATGTTTCTGGTTCGTGGCGATTTTCTACCATGGCTCTTCTTGGCATCAAAGGGGAAGTCTATCGGTAGGCAGCGAAGGTTGGATGAGGGCGACGAGGGGAAAGAATGTGATGAAAGGAGCGGTCGGGAAGAAAATTATATGAGAAGATTTGAATTGTTGTGGAGATAGATAGGGTGTCGGAACATGATGAGAGTCGTACAAGGGTGTAGAGTTATCATATCCGAGTCAAATCGAACTTAGTCCCGGTAATGGTGTATGTTTATGACACGAAATGTCATGGTAGGTTAGTTCATGAGGTACAGGTCATGGAAATGATGAAACGTTGTGGAGTAATTAAGGTACCCTTAGTTCAACTATTAGTATGCAAATTAATACAGTAAATCAACATGAACTAATATATACCTGAGTTAAATTACCTATCTCCCTTGTCATGCAAGCCTTGCTGTAGAATTGTCTTTTGAAGTTAAGTCTGGCACGAAAATTGTAGCTATTCTGGTCTTTCTGAGGGACCTGTAACTGATGAACTCTGTGCTGGTACTAACTGGTACTAATGGAACACTCAGGAATATGCAGAAGAATTTGAACAAATAATACTGTTCTGAGAAAAAAACTTCATGTGTATAACAACAGATTATCTTAGGATGACCCATGAACCCTGCTTTTGTTCTGGCTTGAAAAAGATCAACTGAATCATGTCTTCACCAGCTTCAAAGCTTCACCCATGGTACAAGTCTGATTTGTGTGAATAGATGTTCTGGAGTCGAACACAAACAGAAATCATCGGATTACCATCCATTGATGAATGATGTTAACCGATGCGAGATGACCCACCTGTGATGTCAATGGGCCTCAAGGTACCTACAACACATCCTAGTAGGTACGAATAGAGGTGTTGGTGTCGAGTCACCTGTAGGATCTATCAACCAAGAGACATTGGTGTATTCTCATGGCTGTTAGCAAAGACATCTTCCATTAAGGCATGCAGAGTCCAGGATGCTAAATAAGCTCTAACCTCTACTCCAGATAAGGTGCTGATGTCAATGGAGTGAGATTTGTTGGAAGGTGGACCTTAACGTATTCCACATCATCCAACTTGAGTGCAGATAGAAATTTTGCAGACATAACTTTTAGAACAGTAATCACCTGCTTGTGGATTTTATGAGCCCAAGCTAGTTCATGCTCATTGCTTCCTCATATTTGGAGAGTCTGNTGTCGAGTCACCTGTAGGATCTATCAACCAAGAGACATTGGTGTATTCCCATGGCTGTTAGCAAAGACATCTGCCATTAAGGCATGTAGAGTCCAAGGTGCTAAATAATCTCTAACCTTTTCTCCAGATAAGGTGTTGATGTCGATGGAGTGAGATTTGTTGGAAGGTGGACCTTAACGTATTCTACATCATCCAACGCGAGTGCAGATAGAGATCTTGCAGACATAATTTTTAGAACAATAATCACCTGCTTGTGGATTTTATGAGCCCAAGCTAGTTCATGCTCACTGCTTTCTCATATTTGGAGAGTCTGAGGAAATGCCAAAAGAAGACTCTAAGGGGGTTTCTTTCCCATAATAATTCACCAGGTCTGGTAAAGAATAATCCTTCTTGATGAGTGCCCCTTTCATATTTTAATGAGAAAACAAAGGGAGCAAACAAGCTCGAATTTATCTGTTGCAAAACAAGTTAGTCACATTGTTAAGAAAATCTCATGAAATAAAACAATATTACCTTATTACCTGTTGTGAGTTCAGTTCTACACTTGTTTTAAGGAGCCTGTAAACTGAAAACAAAACATCAACATATCCAAGAGAAAGAAGAAAATGAATGTTTTTTCTTCTTTTTTTTTATATTATTTGATTTTTTTATATTTTTTTATTTTTCTGCTAAAGATCTATTATGTACATAATTTTAAAATAGTCTGAGTGATCAAAGATCAGCAGGAGGAGAAGACTCTCCCCCCACTATCTTTAGTTCTACTTGCTTGGCCACTTCCTGTAAGAAATCATCTTTTGACAAAGGNCTGGAGTCGAACACAAACAAAAATCATTGGATTACCAGCCATTGATGAATGTTGTTAACCGATGCGAGATGACCCACCTGTGATGTCAATGGGCCTCAAGGTACCTACAACACATACTAGCAGGTACGAATAGAGGTGTTGGTGTCGAGTCACCTGTAGGATCTATCAACCAAGATACATTGGTGTATTCTCATGGCTGTTAGCAAAGACATCTGCCATTAAGGCATGTAGAGTCCAGGGTGCTAAATAATCTCTAACATCTGCTCCAGATAAGGTGCTGATGTCGATGGAGTGAGATTTGTTGGAAGGTGGACCTTAACGTATTCCACATCATCCAACATGAGTGCAGATAGAAATTTTGCAGACATAACTTTTAGAACAGTAATCACCTGCTTGTGGATTTTATGAGCCCAAGCTAGTTCATGCTCATTGCTTCCTCATATTTGGAGAGTCTGAGGAAATGCCAAAATAAGACTCTAAAGGGGTTTCTTTCCCATAATAATTCACCAGGTCTGGTAAAGAATAATCCTTCCTGATGAATGCCCCTTTCATATTTTAATGAGCAAACAAGCTCGAATTTATCTGTTGCAAAACAAGTTAGTCACATTGTTAAGAAAATCTCATGAAATAAAACAGTCTTACCTTCTTACCTGTTGTGAGTTCAGATCTGCACTTGTTCTGAGAAGCCTGTAAAACTGAAAAACAAAACATCAACACAATCCAAGAGAAAGAAGAAAATGAATGTTTTTTTTTTTCTTTTTTATATTATTTGATTTTTTTATTTTTTTTTTATTATATTTTTTTTTGTTTTATTTATTTTTATTATTTATTTTATTATATTTTATATTTTATTTTTCTGCTAAAGATCTATTATGTATATAATTTTAAAACAGTCTGAGTGATCAAAGATCAGCAGGAGGAGAAGACTCTCCCCCCACTATCTTTAGTTCTTCTTGCTTGGCCACTTCCTGTAAGAAATCATCTTTTGACAAAGGTTTGTTGTACACTNAGTCGAACACAAACAGAAATCATCGGATTACCAGCCATTGATGAATGTTGTTAACCGATGCGAGATGACCCACCTGTGATGTCAATGGGCCTCAAGGTACCTATAGCACATCCTAGCAGGTACGAATATAGGTGTTGGTGTCGAGTCACCTGTAGGATCTATCAACCAAGAGACATTGGTGTATTCCCATGGCTGTTAGCAAAGACATCTGCCATTAAGGCATGCAGAGTCCAGGGTGCTAAATAATCTCTAATCTCTGCTCCAAATAAGGTGTTGATGTTGATAGAGTGAGATTTGTTGGAAGGTGGACCTTAACGTATTCCATATCATCCAACGTGAGTGCAGATAGAGATCTTCCAGACATAATTTTTAGAACAGTAATCACCTGCTTATGGATTTTATGAGCCCAAGCTAGTTCATGCTCACTTCTTCCTCATATTTGGAGAGTCTGAGGAAATGCCAAAAGAAGAATCTAAGGGGGTTTCTTTCCCATAATAATTCACCAGGTCTGGTAAAGAATAATCCTTCCTGATAAATGCCCCTTTCATATTTTAATGAGCAAACAAAGGAAGAAAACAAGCTCGAATTTATCTGTTGCAAAACAAGTTAGTCATACTGATAAGAAAATCTCATGAAATAAAACAGTCTTACCTTCTTACTTGTTGTGAGTTCAGTTCTGCACTTGTTTTGAGGAGCTTGTAAAACTGAAAACAAAACATTAACATATCCAAGAGAAAGAAGAAAATGAATGTTTTTTTTTTTTTTTTCTCTGCTAAAGATCTATTATGTACAGAATTTAAAACAGTCTGAGTGATCAAAGATTAGTAGGAGGAGAAGACTCTCCCCCCACTATCTTTAGTTCTGCTTTCTTGGCCATTTCCTGTAAGAAATCATCTTTTGACAAAGGTTTGTTGTACACTTTCAGTCGATGTCCATTCACTACAAAGGAGTTCTNTGCCAAAAGAAGACTCTAAGGGGGTTTCTTTCCCATAGTAATTCACTAGGTCTGGTAAAGAATAATCCTTCCTGATAAATGCCCCTTTCATATTTTAATGAGCAAACGAAGGGAGAAAACAAGCTCGATTTTATCTGTTGCAAAACAAGTTAGTCACATTGTTAAGAAAATCTCATGAAATAAAACAATATTACCTTCTTACCTGTTGTGAGTTCAGTTCTGCACTTGTTTTGAGGAGCCTGTAAAACTGAAAACAAGACATCAACATATCCAAGAGAAAGAAGAAAATGAATGTTTTTTCTTTTTATATTATTTGATTTTTTTTTTCTTTTTTATATTTTTTATTTTTCTGCTAAAGATCTATTATGTACAGAATTTTAAAACAGTCTGAGTGATCAAAGATCAGCAGGAGGAGAAGACTATCCCCCTACTATCTTTAGTTCTGCTTGCTTGGCCACTTCTTGTAAGAAATCATCTTTTGACAAAGGTTTGTTGTACACTTTCAGTCGATGTCCATTCACTACAAAGGAGTTCTGAGAATCATCTATGGTTTTAATCTTGACAAAACCGTTGTCAAAAACAGTTTCTACTTCGTAAGGTCCCAACCATCTCGTTGTAAGTTTCCCTTTGAAAGTTTTATATTTGGAATCGAAAAGTAATGCCCAATCGCCTGGTTGGAANGGAGACCAACATGCCCCCACACTGAAGTCCTTGCCTGTCCTCAGGCAACAAAAATAAAAAACTGGTAGCAATCAGAGGGTTGCAGCGGCTGCAACCAGCATTTGTAGCCTCTCCTATTTCTTTAGATTCCTGAGTTCTTTCTTGAGGACTCTGTTGATTATAACATGCTTTCTGGCAATCCTCTGAAGTTGCCTGTTCCTTTTGAAAATATCCTTATTCCTCTACTTTAACCTTTCAATTTTTGACAAGAGGTGAGTTACCCTGAGCTTCATAAGTTCATTCTCAGTTTTAATATGTCTATCCAAGACAATGTACTCATGCAACTTCTCCTTCAATCTGTTATTCTTGCTTTCTAGTTTCGCCACCATTGGCTTCAAGGATTGATAGGAGGAGGTTTCGCAGTGGGTTTCAAATGTTTGGTCTTGTCCTGGCTATGCTGGAGGGTTAGACGCATGGGTAAACTCGTCTGGGCTTTCACCAGGGGTGTGAATTCTATCGAAATCATGATTTGGACTAAGTTCAGGAGTAAACTCATCTAGGCTGCACTCATAAGTGTCAACTGGATCAAAATTATGGTCTGGACTGAGTTCAAGGGTGAACTCATTTGGGCTTCGTTCATAGGTGTCAGATGGACTAGGTCTGGGAGTGGACTCTCTTGGCATCTGAACAGGGGTACCAATTGGTACTTGAATGGACTCATTCTGCACAATTCCTTCGGGTGTAGTAACCTGCCGATTTGTTTTACAATTTTTTTGAATGAGTTGGGACAAAGTCTAGGTCATCTCAGATGGCTCTGGGGCCTCCTCGTGACCAACTATACTTTCCAATCTCTCTTGTGGGGGGTAATTGGGTACCGAGTTGTCCATTCCCAACAATACGCTTTTACATTTTCTTTTCGGGTTCCTCCTAGGCTTATCAGTTGACTCGGCTAGTTCCTCCACATCAATTATGTTCTCGGTAGCTGGGGGAGAACTTGGGACTTCAATGTTTGCTTCTATAGGTGTGGTGCCCTTCCTAGTCCCAGTATTGGTTTCTATTTCGTCATCAATTGGAGGTTCTGGCTCAGGGTCTCGAACATAGTCTTTAGTCAGGGTTTTGACCTTCTTTTTCTTCGAGTTCAACTTTTTGTGTGGGGGAACAGGCTTCACACCCCTAGCTTTAGACTGGGCACAGGCGATGGTTTTTGCAGTGAAGAGGTCCCAAGTTTCTTTCTTCTTCGATAGTGTAGATGTGATCAATATTTTAACTAGACCGAAGTGAAATAAACTCCCCCGAAACTCATTAGCCTTTTGGACCTGTTCAGCCATCCTTTTTAAACTTTTCAACAAGAAATAGGGTATGTTCAGCAGAGTACCTGTGAAGTGTAACAGAAGTCACGCATGGCAGGGGAATATGATGGTATATCGACCCTCACACATTAGGTAACGCTGGAGGATGGTCAACACTTGAGCCCACTGTGGTTCCAGCCAAGACCGCGATGTTCCCTCAGACCATTTTGTTTCTCGGCACTGAGGTTTCAACAGCTGCACACAGAGCTTTTTATCAACTGGTTGTCCCTTCATCCATCTCTGGCCTGTGGTGGGCAATTGAATTGCCTCTACAATGAACTGCTCCGTGACCTCGAATTCGAGTTCGCCCACCTTGGTGGACCCACCCTCGAAATGCAGAGCAAATTGGAGCATGATTGCATCATTATATCCGTTGAACTTCTTCAGAAATGGCTCCCACCCTGCTTTCTTAAAAATATCTCTAGTTGCCCCATACTCCGGGAGGGCTTCCAAGTTGGCGTATGTTTATGGTTTGTGGCAATTTTCTACCATGGCTCTTCTTGGCATCACAGGGGAAGTCTATTGGTAGGCAGCGAAGGTTGGATGAGGGCGATGAGGGACGAGAATGTGATGAAAGGAACGGTCGGGAAGAAAATTATATAAGAAGATTTGAATTGTTGTGGAGATAGATAGGGTGTCGAAAAATGATGAAAGTCGTACGAGGGTGTAGATTTATCATATCCGAGTCAAATCAAACTTAGTCCCAGTAATGGTGTATGTTTATGACATGAAATTTCATGGTAGGTTATTTCATTAGGTACATGTCGTGGAAATGATGAAACGTTATGGAGTAATTAAGGTACCCTTAGTTCAACTATTAGTATGCAAATTAATACAGTAAATCAACATGAACTAACATATACCTGAGTTAAATTACCTATCTCCATTTTCATGCAAGCCTTGCTGTAGAATTGTCTTTTGAAGTTAAGTCTGGCACAAAAATTGTAGCTTCTCTGGTCTTTCTGAGGGACCTGTAACTGATGAACTCTGTGCTAGTACCGACTGGTACTAATGGAACACTCAGGAATATGCAGAAGAATTTGAACAAATAATACCGTTCTAAGAAAAAAAACTTCCAGTGTATAACAACAGATTATCTTAGGATGACCCCTGAACCTGGCTTTTGTTCTGGCCTGAAAAAGATCAACTAAAATCATGTCTTCAATAGCTTCAAATCTTCACCCATGGTACAAGTCTGATTTGTGTGAATATATGTTCTGGAGTCGAACACAAACAGAAATCATTGGATTACCAGCCATTGATGAATGTTGTTAACTGATGCGAGATGACCCACTTGTGATGTCAATGGGCCTCAAGGTACCTACAACACATCCTAGCAGGTACGAATAGAGGTGTTGGTGTCGAGTCACCTGTAGAATCTATCAACCAAGAGACATTGGGGTATTCCCATGGCTGTTAGAAAAGACATCTTCCATTAAGGCATGCAGAGTCCAGGGTGCTAAATAATCTCTAACCTCTGCTCTAGATAAGGTGCTGATGTCGATGGAGTGAGATTTGTTGGAAGGTGGACCTTAACATATTCCACATCATCCAACGCGAGTGCAGATAGAGATCTTGCAAACATAATTTTTAGAACAGTAATCACTTGCTTGTGGATTTTATGAGCCCAATATAGTTCATGCTCACTGCTTCCTCATATTTGGAGAGTCTGAGGAAATGCCAAAAGAAGAGTCTAAGGGGGTTTCTTTCCCATAATAATTCACCAGGTCTGGTAAAGAATAATCCTTCCTGATGAATGCCCCTTTCGTATTTTAATGAGAAAACAAAGGGAGCAAACAAGCTCAAATTTATCTGTTGCAAAACAAGTTAGTCACATTGTTAAGAAAATCTCATGAAATAAAACAATATTACCTTCTTACCTATTGTGAGTTCAGTTCTGCACTTGTTTTGAGGAGCCTGTAAACTGAAAACAAAACATCAACATATCCAAGAGAAAGAAGAAAATGAATGTTTTTTTTTTTTATATTATTTGATTTTTTTTATAATTTTTTTATTTTTCAGCTAAAGATCTATTATGTACAGAATTTAAAACAGTCTGAGTGATCAAAGATCAGCAGGAGGAGAAGACTCTCCCCCCACTATCTTTAGTTCTACTTTCTTGGCCACTTCCTGTAAGAAATCATCTTTTGACAAAAGTTTGTTGTACACTTTCAGTCGATGTCCATTCACTACAAAGGAGTTCTAAGAATCATCTATGGTTTTAATCTTGACAGAACCGTTATCAAAAAAAGTTTCTACCTCATAAGGTCCCAACCATCTCGTTGTAAGTTTCCCTTTAAAAGTTTTGTATTTGGAATCGAAAAGTAATGCCCAATCCCCTGGTTGAAAATGCTTTTTCTTGATGTATTTGTCATGCCACTTGCTGCGTTGACTTTGCACAAGGATGGTCCTTTGAAGAGAATCCTGCCTCATTTCTCCCAATTCATTAAGTTTCATGACCCTCTGTTTCTGTGCTTCACTCAGATCCAACCCCAGTTCTGCTGCTAGGCGGAATGTATGGATTTGGAATTCTATGGGTAGGAGAATTTGTTTACCAAACACCAACTCGTAAGGAGTATGACCAGTGGTATTTCTCCNTCAATGGGCCTCAAGGTACCTACAACACATCCTAGCAGGTACGAATAGAGGTGTTGGTGTCGAGTCACCTGTAGGATCTATCAACCAAGAGACATTGGTGTATTCTCATGGCTGTCAGCAAGGACATCTGCCATTGAGGCATGCAGAGTCCAGGGTGCTAAATAATCTCTAATCTCTACTCCAGATAAGGTGCTGATGTCGATGGAGTGAGATTTGTTCGAAGGTGGACTTTAACGTATTCCACATCATCCAACACGAGTGCAGATAGAAATCTTGCAGACATAATTTTTAGAACAATAATCACTTACTTGTGGATTTTATGAGCCCAAGTTAGTACATGCTCATTGCTTCCTCATATTTGGAGAGTCTCAGGAAATGCCAAAAGAAGACTCTACGGGGGTTTCTTTCCCATAATAATTCACCAAGTCTGGTAAAGAATAATCCTTCCTGATAAATGCCCCTTTCATATTTTAATGAGCAAACAAAGGGAGCAAACAAGCTCGAATTTATCTGTTGCAAAACAAGTTAGTCACATTGTTAAGAAAATCTCATGAAATAAACCAGTTTTACCTTCTTACCTGTTGTGAGTTCAGTTCTGCACTTGTTATGAGAAGCCTGTAAAACTGAAAACAAAACATCAACACATCCCAAGAAAAGAAAATAAATGTTTTTTTTTCATATGTTATTTGATTTTTTTTATTTTTATTTTTTATTTTTATTTATTTATTTACTTTTTATTTTTCTGCTAAAGATCTATTATGTACAGAATTTTAAAACAGTCTGAGTGATCAAGGATCAGCAGGAGGAGAAGACTCTCCCCCCACTATTTTTAGTTATGCTTGCTTGGCCACTTCCTGTAAGAAATCATCTTTTGACAAAGGTTTTTTGTACACTTTCAGTCGATGTCCATTCACTACAAAGGAGTTCGAAGAATCATCTATGGTTTTAATCTTGACAGAACCATTATCAAAAATAGTTTCTACTTCATAAGGTCCCAACCATCTCGTTGTAAGTTTCCCTTTGAAAGTTTTGTATTTGGAATCGAAAAGTAATGCCCAATCCCCTGGTTGAAAATGTTTTTTCTTGATGTATTTGTCATGCCACTTGCTGCGTTGACTTTGCACAAGGATGGTCCTTTGAAGAGCATCCTGCCTCATTTCTCCCAATTCGTTAAGTTGCAGGACCCTCTGTTTCTGTGCTTCACTCAGATCCAACCCCAACTCTGCTCTATGGGAAGGAGAATTTGTTTACCAAATACCAACTCGTAAGGAGTATGACCAGTGGTATTCCTCCATGTAGTCCTGTATGCCCATAAAGCTTATGGAAGTCTATCTGTCCAGTCTTTATGATGCAAGTGTATGGTCTTGGTCAGAATTGCTTCCAGAACTTTGTTTGTAGATTCCACTTGCCCATTGGCTTGTGGATGGTAGGGAGAGGACTTACAGTGTTTGNATGCTCATTGCTTCCTCATATTTGGAGAGTCTGAGGAAATGCCAAAAGAAGACTCTAAGGTGGTTTCTTTCCCATAATAATTCACCAGGTCTGGTAAAGAATAATCCTTCCTGATGAATGCCCCTTTCATATTTTAATGAGCAAACAAAGGGAGCAAACAAGCTCTAATTTATCTGTTTCAAAACAAGTTAGTCACATTGTTAAGAAAATCTCATGAAATAAAACAGTTTTACCTTCTTACCTGTTGTGAGTTCAGTTCTGCACTTGTTTTGAGGAGCCTGTAAAACTGAAAACAAAACATCAACATATCCAAGAGAAAGAAGAAAATGAATGTTTTTTTTTTTTTTTATTTGATTTTTTATATTTTTTTTTTCTGCTAAAGATCTATTATGTACAGAATTTTAAAACAGTCTGAGTGATCAAATATCAGCAGGAGGAGAAGACTCTCCCCCCACTATCTTTAGTTCTGCTTGCTTGGCCACTTCCTGTAAGAAATCATCTTTTGACAAAGGTTTGTTGTACACTTTCAGTCGATGTCCATTCACTACAAAGGAGTTCTGTGAATCATCTATGGTTTTAATCTTGACAGAACCATTATCAAAAACAGTTTCTACTTCGTAAGGTCCCAACCATCTCATTGTAAGTTTCCCTTTGAAAGTTTTGTATTTGGAATCGAAAAGCAATGCCCACTCCCCTGGTTGAAAATGTTTTTTCTTGATGTATTTTTCATGCCACTTGCTGCGTTGACTCTGCACAAGGATGGTCCTTTGAAGAGCATCTTGTCTCATTTCTCCCAATTCATTAAGTTGGATGACCCTCTGTTTCTGTGCTTCACTCAAATCCATCCCCAACTCTGTTGCTAGGCGGAATGTATGGATCTGAAACTCTATGGGAAGGAGAATTTGCTTACCAAATACCAATTCGTAAGGAGTATGACCAGTGGTGTTTCTCCATGTAGTCCTGTATGCCCATAAAGCTTCTGGAAGTCTATCTGCCCAATATTTATGATGCAAATGGATGGTCTTGGTTAGAATTGCTTCCAGAACTTTGTTTGTCGAGTCCACTTGCCCATTGGCTTGTGGATGGTATGGGGAGGACTTACAGTGTTTGATCCCATATCTGTCAGTGAGTTCTTTCATCAATTTGGAAGTAAATTGAGCACCTTGGTCTGTGACAATCTCT
>JZKD02S1747935.1:0-19007 GCA_000966675.3 Picea glauca
TTCTCCCAAAATTGTCCACCAACTAGGTCCTGCAAAGACAAATGAGAACACCCTCCAAGGATCTCAAGTCATAACATCATGATAAGTGAATCCAATCAATAAATAATCCATCTAAGCATGTACATCAAAGATCACTATATCAAACAATTAATTTCTCAAGACACTATGCAACTTGTCAAGCTTGAATATGAGAGGATTGACGAGGTGTCCTATTGGGTAGATCTTGCCCTAGGTCAAGGAGAGTTTCCAAGAGATCCATATCTAAGCCATGTAAAGTGGATGAAGTGGTTGGGGTCAAGACTCAATGGGCAGAGGACTCATGACATACAAGGGGTCACAGTGTCTCATTCATGGGTGCCTTTGTAGAGGGTGTGTGGTACCTTCGTCCGCAATGCACTTTTTCCAAGCCCATCATTTGTCTTTTATATTTATTTATTTGTATTTTATTTCAATATAGCATAAGGAGAGATTGAAGTTCATTTCGCTCAAGTGGTGACCAGATGATGGCAATGTCACCCACAAACACCTAGTGGAAATGGGAAGGTTGGCTCGTGATGAGACCCCCTTTCTCCCATCCATGCAACTGAGAGTCATTTCCCTAGTTTGGTGACCAGATGATGACAATGTCATACCATTAGCTACTCATGTATGTGATAGGTCATCTTGTGGTGAGACCTCTTATCCTTCAATTAACATTTTAAGCATTTTTTATTATAGTGTCGGTCCTCTTTACTCAAAGATAAGTGTTTCATTGATTTCTTGGGTGATCCCTGGTTGAAGCATCTGGAAGGTTTATACAAGTATTTTATATTTTACCCAACATCAACCCCTCTAGGCTTTTATCCCCTTCTTCCCAGAGAATGAGAGACAACCCCTTATTGGGTCAATACACCCTAAAATCCCAAGAGATAAGTAAATGGAGGGGAATAATGATGGAAAGTGGTAAGTATGGTCGGAAATGGTACGATGGCTCATTAAGGGAGTTATCAGTAGAAAACCCATTCCCAAGGAAGACCACTTACTAGGGCACAATGTCAACCACCAAGGCGAAGCATGGAAAGAGGCATAATGTCCAAGCATATATTATGAAATCTAGAGAAATCTATGATACAACATAATCAAATGGCTTGAATATTGAAATGATGCTCACCATAACACTGACTTGTACCTCATGGAGCAAGGCTCACTGCCTTCCGGAAGCCAGCTGGTGTGGTGGATGCCATCTGCAAACCTGTGACCATCTATGGTGGTGAGTGGGTTTTTCATATGTGCAAAGGGTATTGTCGATCATGTAGTCTCTTGGTATTCCATATCTGCAACCTGAGGGCCTCGAGACATCATCTCCTTAGCTATCCACAAAATGGGGATAACAGATCACAACACTCATCAATTGTAAAAGATACGTTGCTTAGATATCATTGTTAAACATTTTTATTGATACAAATGAAATATTATTTTTATTCACAAAAAGTTGTATGTTAATGATGGTTGTTATCTAACAACATACCACATGGTTCCTTTTATGCCTAGTTTATAATACTTGTACTTTAAATTTAAAGCTCAAAGATGCCTCAACAAATTTAGGTGTTGTACCCAAATTTAATACCAATGGAACATTTGGTAATTTATGGACAAATATAATATATTTATTTAAAATATAGATTTAGTGATTGAAAATGTAGTGCCATAATTAGTTTGTTTCAAAAACAGGTGATATCTTATTTCTTGGATTCTAAAGGGGTGAATTAAGAATAAAATTAACAAATTGAATGATGATATTGATGTCATTGTGGATTCAGTGAAAATTTTGACTTTAGTCAATGTGATGTTTGTCTCAAGGCACATTTTAAAGAGAATGAAAAATGCATTATCATCTTGAAGTCCACTCATATCCATTAATAAAAACTATTAAAAAGTGATTTATATTAAAATGGAAACTTACATAGCATTAAATCATGAACACAAATAAGAGTACATCGATTTTTTAGTAACTACAAGCAACCTATCATGAAGCATCAAGAAAATTGTGTTCACTTAAGTTCCTTCTTATCTTGCATCAATTGGTACAATTGACAAATAGCACACTACCATTTTGTACAAATATCTCAATTAGGAGATGTTAGCAACTATAGTCTAACAATTTCATCTCCATATTCTAGATTAGCTTGTTAAATTTTTCAATCTAGCACAAGACATGCAAATTGTATTCAATTTGTTGTATATCATTATATGCTCACACACACGTTGTTAAATTTTTCAATCTAACACAAGACATACAAATTATATTCAATTTATTGTATATCATTATATGCTCACACACACCCAAGAGAAAACAAAAATATAAGAAGAGGGTTTATTAATAACATCAACAATGCATTTAATAAAAAATGAACTTATTGCAAGTGTAGCAATTAGCAATTATGCCCCATTCCAATTTGTACATGTTAAATGATTCCTTCTACTTATCTCAAAACAAATATTATATGAATCTCACTTAAATGGGATAATCTCTAAACTAAATAACAATTTTCCATATAAAAGCTTCAATATTGTGTAATGTTAATTAATTAGGAGGCCTCAAACATCACACTAGGTAGAATAATGGGTTTCAATTAATTAAAATTCTATATATAGATTAGAAGTATGAATTCCACTGTCAACAAAATATTGTGGAAATCATTTATTTTTGTTAGCATATATTAGTATTAAACCAAGATCATTAACACCTCTTAGGATTGATGTGATGAGTGACCTTCCCAAATTTTAGAGTATTATTTATGATAAAGTAAGTTAATAAAAATGTCCATTGGATGTAGCTTGGGTGGTTGGGAGGAATAGTTGTTACCCTCCACACCCAAATTTAATTCCTTGTAAGTAACATGTGATGCCCTTAAATGGATCTATATGATGCTCTTGTTGTTGAGCCCCCAATATTCTGAAAATGTTCGACCTCCCCATGTTCTCTTCAAGATTTTGGGGGACATGATTTGTTGTCTTGGAAAGGAGTCTCAAGGGAGGGGGTCTCAAGTTCATGCATGTTAACATTTAATCCTATGTTAATCGAAGATCACCTCTGTATCCCTTTTCTCCCATATGGAAGTTTTTCAGCACCTGATAGTAGTTTGTGTTATCTCTTAAACCCCCCCGTGACGATGGTTCCAGTGCGTCGAAAGGTAGGATGGAAGGTTTCGAGAAGGAGGTCGTAGATTACGGTCATATTCTGTGCTTCCAACGTGCCTTCTGGACACAAGATGAGTACAACCGACCTTTTCCTCGGGAATCTCTAGAGCGATCGAATGGATCGGAGCAAAAGACGGGT
Organism: Picea glauca; assembly: GCA_000966675.3. Lineage (NCBI taxonomy): Eukaryota > Viridiplantae > Streptophyta > Pinopsida > Pinales > Pinaceae > Picea > Picea glauca. The sequence continues at coordinate 3,320 of JZKD02S1747935.1, forward strand.
TTAGATCCTGTGGTCACTAGATTTGAAGCCATTGACGATGGAGGGATTGGGAATGATGCCATTAATGGCCCTCTTTCTTCTCCAGTCCCGTTGTTTCTTTCTCATCAATCATCGTTATCCTCCCCTTCTACTGTCGTTCCAATTAGCGAAGGTGGTAAGGAAGGTAGAGGCAAGGGTTCTGGACCAAAACATCTTCGAAGAGTTGCGTCAGAGGGAGGGGAGATCGGGTGGACATGGTTGTCAGAAAATATGTTAGGATGGAAGATATTCCGTCTTTGGTTGGCATGAAGTTGGTTGGTAGGTTTAGTGGGAGGGTGGTAGGAGTGCAAGCACTTTCACGTTGGGTTGACCTGCATTGGATTCCACTTCTTGGGTACAAGTCAGAAGTTCATATTTTGGTGGAGGGTGGTTAAGTTTCTTTTTTCGCTCTGAATGCATTTTGGGTCAGAATTGGATTTGGGGTTTGTCTAGACTAGTTCTACACGGTTGGATGGTCAATTTCGACCCTACTCACATTCCAACATTAGTTATACAGGTATGGGCCATATTGTCAGGCCTTTCCATGGTGTTCTGGAATAAATTTGGGAAGGTTCATGGCGTTAGAAACCGAATGGGAGTCCAAAATAGACAGACGTTGGGCATGGGTTTTAATAGAGGTTGAGTTAAGAGACGGTCTCATCGGTGAAATGGAGCTGGTTTACGGAGATTTCAAATGGGTTCAACAAGTTGACTATTGGAAGGTGCCTTTTCGTTGATTTGCATGCCACAAAACTGACCACCTATTCACTCGGTGTAAATAGCCTAAGCCTTAGGTGGAGAAGACTCACAAAATTTGGGTGAAAAAATCCAAAGCAGCGCGTGACATTTCTTTGGCGGAAAAAGAAAAAATATTCAAGGTGGACGTTCAGAAAGAAGTTCCTGAGATTGGAGTGAAGGATGTCGAGCCGAAATCAGTTCCAATCTCAGGTACGTGTTCTTCTCATCGCCCTGTTTATGTTGGTCTGCCTCTTCTCTCCCCCCTTCTCTAGTTTCCATCCCTGAGCCTCTCGGGAATTCTCCTCTTTCCATTGACCCTTCCCCTATTACTCACTTTCCCTCTACCCCTCGTCATGTTTCCTCCCTATTGGGGGGTCCCTCTGATAATTTCAATCCTGAAGGAAGTAAAGGGATGCAGGTGGATTCAAAAGGGGTATATCTCATTTTGAAGCAGGTTTCACTCCCCCCTAAATCCAGGTATGCCTTGAGATCCTGCAAGAATCAAGTGAATGATACCTCCTCCCATGGGGTATCACTCTCAACCCTATATACCAAAATCTGGTCGGTAGAAACTTGCACCTTTTGAAAGCTCAGCAAAAAGTTGTTCTTGATATTAGGAAAGGTAAACAATCAACTATCACGAGGGCCCTTGGAGTGGGGAAATTTCTTAAGCAACCTTCTCCATGATCATTTTATCTTTCAATGCAAGAGGAGTAGGGGGCACCCCGAAACAACTTTCCCTCAAACGACTCAGTCAAACCCATAACCTTGATGTAATTTTACTTTAGGAAACAAAGTGTGAAGGTTCCAAATCTAGGGCTATTGTTGAAAAATGTCTAAAAAATTGGTCATTTTGTACTTTTTATGTAGAAGGCCAATCAAGAGTGCTCTTGACAAGGTAGAGCTCGTTGTGCAAGGAGTTTTCTTCTAGTTCTTACATCTCGACAATTTTAGTAAAGTTGTAATTCAAAGACATGGAGGAGCCTAAACCATAATCAATGTCTATGGACCTTACTCTGAGAGAATCCCATTCTGGGAAAATTTGGCTAGCTCTAGAGCTCTTTGTGATCCTTTGACTCTGATTGGGAGGGATTTTAATTTTACCTTTAATTTAAGATAGATATGGAGGTATAACCCTAGGAGGGATCCCCAAAATCGTTTTTTCTTTTCTTATTTGGAAAATCATCATTTGTTCCATTTAGAACCAATGAAATTGGTTCTCATGTGGAGGAACTTTCGAGTCGGGGAAAACTCTATTTCTAAAAGATTGGATCGATTTTTAGTTTAAGAGAAGTTATTTAATAGTTCATTAACTATGAAATTGTGGGTGTTCACAAAGGGTGTTTCTGATCATTCACCTATTTTATTTCAACCAAATCTAGGCAAAGAGTCCCCTTCATCGCCCTTAAAATTCAACACGGTGTGGTTATTGGAGCAATATTACAGGAAGTTGATTTTGAACATATGAGTGCACCTCAACTCTCTGTCCCCCTCCTATATGATGAAACAATTCACAGACAATATCGCCAAAATTAAGGAAGTTACAAAGAATTGGTGTAAAACTTATAAGGAGAAGACCCTTGGCCAACTAAAGGAGGCAGAAACAAAGATAGAAAAAATGTATGAGGACAATACCTCTCAGTATTGGTTGGCGGAACATCTCTCACAGTTGTGAGAATTTGAATCTGTTCGACATTCAATATTGGAAAAAGAGGAGCAAAGGTGGTGACTCAAAAGCAGAGCGATGTGGATAAAAGAAGGTGACAATAATTCTAAGTTTTTTCATAATTATGAGAACCTACATAAGAACATCAATACTATTTGGGAGGTCAAAACCTGGGATTGTACGATTGCTCGCTCCTTTCTAGACAAAGCAAATGAAGCAGTTTTCCACTGGAGTTCCCTATTTCAGGAACCATTGGGTTGTCCCATTCAGGAGATATTGGAGGTAGTCTCAAAATTTTCATGTGTTTTCATGGAAGACATGATCAATTCGTTGATTGAAGAAGTTATGGAGATGAAGTACTCGCTACCCTCTCCTCCATGCAAAGAGGCAATAGCCTTGGGTCTGACGGGTTAACCATGGAATTTTACATGGGTTTTTATGATTTAATCAAGGATGATCTACTCAATGTAGTTCAAGAGTCCCAAAGGCCAGGAAAAATATTGGGTTCATTTAACTCCACCTTTATTTCCCTTATCCCCAACAAACAAGATGGGAGCTCCTTCGGGGACTACCGTCCCATTTCGTGTTGCAACGTAATTTACAAAATCATGGTTAAAATCATAGCTAGGAGGATAAAGCCAATTTCACTGAAATAATATCGTAAGAGCAGTTTGGTTTTCTATATAAGAGACAAATTCATGATGTTACAGTTATTGCTCAAGAGGCCATCCATTATTTCCATCTGCACAAGCAGGTCACGGTAATCCTCAAGTTGGACCTGTCTAAAGCATATGAAGGATTAGTTGGACCTTTTTGCGGTTCATTCTCATAAAAATGGGCATGGATCTTTCGGTGGTCAATTGATATTGGGGTGTGTCTAGTCAACATATTTTGTGGTACTTATCAACGAAGCACCTTCAAGGTTATTTAGGGCCTCAAGGGGTCTTATACAAGGTTTACCTTTAGCCCTGTTCCTATTCCTAATCGTTGTTGAACCTCGGAGAAAATTAATTGAAGATGCAAGAATAAAATGAGATCTTTGTGGAGTTAAGTTGACAGTGTTATCACACAAGTTGTAGGTTGGGAAAAGCCCAACCCAACCACCAAAATGGTGACAACTTAGAGAGCACCTACCCACTGTCACCTTAGGCAGGTTTTCTCATCACTTTAGAGGTGAGGTAATCACCTCAAGGGGGGAATCACGATGACCCTAGAGGGGATTGAAATGGAAAATGTGATGTATGAACGGATTCCCCTAAAGGTCAATTTTCTATATAGAAAAGGGAACTTGGTAATGAGTCTTGAGGGTTGATTTAGGTTGCCAAATCTTTGAGTAACCTGCAAGGAGATAATACCTTCCCGTGACACAAGGAAAACCAAGATACAATGCAATATATCAATTGGACAAGAAAGTTAATCTTGTTATCCCTAATAGAAACTATTAGTAACAATATATATCAGCAATGAAATGGCACAATAAGTTGCTAAACAAATGCTAGAAATCAAGTGAAAAATACAAGAGATAAACTAGCTAAACACTAGTGAAACTCAAGATTTAATGACCAAGATAGTAGCATGAAAGTGTAAGGTTGTTGTAAACACTTTATGCAGAAATATAAATCAGCCTTATGGCTATAACAAACAACTTATTACATAAAGAATATCAGCCAATAAAACTTCATCAAACTTTTCCCAAAAGTGTGCTAGGCCTAATAGTTTATGTGTGCAAACTTTGAGCAACTTCCAGTGGTTGATTAGGGAGTTATTGAAGAAGTTAGATTAGGCTTTCTGCAGCCCTGATGGCTGAAGATAAAATTTGTAACAACAATAAGAATTACTTGGGAAAAATATGGCACCCTAGGGGCACAAGCAAGCCAATAACATATATAATTGATTTCACTTTGAACAACTTGAAAATCTCGTAAAATCATGTTACCAAATGCAAGTAATTTTATTTATTGAATGAAAACTATATATTAGTTCCTTCAAGATAATGGGTAAATGGAGTCTTGGATTGTAAGAGTTAGATCCACAATATCCCTAGGGGTGTAAACCCTCTTACTCCCTAGGGCATGCAAATCAAACTTAGGTAAATATAGGAGGGTGTACACCCTTGTACTCCTAGCAACCTTGCAATAAATGACTTGTCAACTAGCAAATGAGATGAAGCTTAATGGAGAGTGTATGCACTTATACTCCTCCTAGGGTTTTGACCAATAACATTCATGAAACAACCAAGAAGAACTAACAATTGCATATTTTCCTTTTGAATTTCAAAGAGATGCAAGATGTAACCCTAGTTCACCAAGAAAAAACCATTCATAAGCAAGAGAAAAGACCTTCGAGAGGTGCACACCACCTTAGCTCCAGAAATCACCAAGAGAATTCACCATAAGACATTTGCACGAGAGAGATAGAGAGAGAGATAGAGAGAGAGAGAGATCAAATTTCCCAAAGAGGGCACAAATTTCAGCCAAGTAGTCCTCTCACAATGGGAGAGTTATGTTAAAAATGAGATTCACGTGATCATTATTTATGAAAAATGTTTAACTCATAGTTTTTCCACTTAGCAAGGGTAAAACATAAGATAAGGGGTCCACAACCCTTATCTTACCCCTTGCATCAAAATAATATTAAACAATTGATCTTTAAAATTCAGCTTCGCACAAAAGAAACCCTAAACTAAGATGGCATCACCCATTTAGGGGAAGTTTTGGCACTTGAGCAAGTCGTTGGAGAAGATGTGGAAGTCGTTGGTGCTACTTGAGACTCTTCATCATGTGCTAAGCCTTCTCCATGCCTCATTCGGTGAAAATATGTCAAGTGTCAATGTGTACCTCCATCACCACCAAACCCTAGCCCACTCATGACGTCAACCCTCAAGAAGGTGATGTTTTGCCTCTCTTAGGCAAGTCATTTGGGTGGTAGGGGCTAGGTTATGTAACACCCATGTTTCCCCCAGTTTATAAATATAACTATATTGGCCAAGAGACTATGGAAAACTCGATAAGTGTGTATTTTTTATTTGATGAACCTTTTTATAAAAGGTCAAGGAATGTAATTTATGTTATTAATAGAAATGGACAAGTGTTGCATGAATGCTGAAAGCGAGGGTTTGCCAAGATAGAACACAGATTCTATGAGAGAGATGGTGATGGGAACCAGGAATGGTTGAGATAACCCCCACCAAACTAGTACCTTGCTAGATTTAATTTCTCAGGACCAGAACAATCCTTTGACTGAGGGATGAATTACAGTCAGGCTGGTAGGTGGGAAGACCTCCTCAAGAGTTAATGAGGGGATAGGGTAGAGCGCCCATCTGAAAGGATTTTAGACCTAACCACGGACTGGGAATTTGGGCCACACACAATATTGCTAAGGGAGGCGCGGTGGGCAAAGGAATAGCAACAAAGAAAAGCAGAAAACAGAGACTAAGCTCTCAAGTTCGAGGAAAAACTTAGAAATGAGTGTGTTCTAGTCGCAGTAAGTGGCTAGCAGGGTTATGATACAAGTTGATAAACAAGGGTGTTGAGTGAATGAGGAAGTACTTAGGCAGGCCTCCTTGCTTGGTATAGAGAAACCCGTTGCCAAGATCCTGTGGGAGGAGGAGAGTAACCTTCATCCTTGATTGTTGTTGAGCCGGAAGACAAAATTCTCTCTCAGAGCATCGTGGTCTAGCTCGAGGGTGGTCAGTGGTAAATCCATTAGGAGTGGCTAAGCCTATGGTTGGGTGGAAATAGGCACCCCTTTCAACAATCACATCACATCGTCTGGTTCTGATAAGTTTTTCTGTATATTTTAACCTTTTACAATATTTACTGCAAACAAATTTTCAGTAAAAGAACAGAAAATATACAATGGAAAATACAAACATTACACATAGATTTTTCCCCTGGAAACCCAAACCGGGAAAACCAACATATTCTATATTCATTCATCGTATTACATTGTTTACAATACAATATACATATAGGAACTAGCGGTGTCCAAAACCCTAACCAAATGACCTGGATTAGTCAACAACGCTAATTCCTTAACCGGAAATAGAAAACCATCAGCAAAGAAACCATGTGCCGAAAAACCACCTAAAGAACAAAAAAAATACAATGGAAAATACAAACATTACACATAGATTTTTCCCTTGGAAACCCAAACCGGGAAAACCAACATATTCTATATTCATCCATCATATTACATTGTTTACAATACAATATACATATAGGAACCAACGACATCCAAAACCCTAACCAAATGACCTGGATTAGTCAACAACGCTAATTCCTTAACCGGAAATAGAAAACCATCGGCAAAGAAACCATGTGCCGAAAAACCACCTATATATGTGACACGTTTCCCGAAGTAGAAAAATATAACACATACCCAACATTCTCCCACTTGTTGTTTTCTTTGCATAGAGGGGGTTACAGGGTTACATAGTCAACAATTCAGGGAAACAATGCCCATGGATCCTCTACACCAAGAGAACTTCTCAGTGCTCACATATTTTGGTAATGAATCTGCAACATTCTTCAAAGTGTCCACCTTCATCAACAATACTTTCTTTTCTTCAATCATGTCTCTCACAAAATGATATTGAATATAAATATGTTTTGTCTTTGAATGATAAGATGGGTTCTTCGCGAGAAAAATTACACTGTGATTGTCACACTCTATCCTTACAACTTGTTGTACCAACCCAATTCCTGAACACAATCTTTGTAACCATATTGTTTCCTTACTTGGATGAGTGGTTGCCATGTATTCAACTTCTGTAGTTGAAAGTGCCACTGCAACCACTCTTTTGCTCATCCAACTTATTGCTCCTCCAAACAGGTTAAACACATACCCACTTGTAGATCTCCTACAATCCATATCTCTAGCCCAGTCTGCATCCACAAAGCCATGTATATCCACCACTCTGTCCAATCCCGGTCTTCCTTCGTAGCACAATCCATAGATATCAATGCCACGCAAATACCTGAAAACCCTTTTTATTGTTTTCCAATGCTCCTTCCCTGGTTTTGACATATACATGCTCAAAATTCCCACTGCATGTGCAATGTTTGGTCTAATACAAACCATTGCATGCATCAAACTGTCAATTGAACTCGCATATGAAACATGAGACATGTCCTCCTCCTCTTCCTGTGTCTTGGGACACTGATCTGCATATAAATTTACCTCAACATGAATAGGAACCTTTACTGGTTTACATTCCTGCATATTAAACCTCTGCAATATTGTCTCAACATATTTTCTCTGATTTAACCAGAGTTTCCTCTTTTTTCGATCTATTTTAATTTTCATGCCCAAAATGAAATTTGAAGCACCGATATCCTTCATGTCAATTTAGAGGACAACTGAGTTTTCACATCTTGGATAATCTCCTTGTTGTTTCCTATCAGCAACATGTCATCCACATGCAAGACCAAATAAATCAAATGATCACCAATTAATTTAAAATACACACAATCATCCTCTTTGCTTCTTGTGAAGCCAAGTCCCAACATATAAGTATCAATTTTTGATACCACATCCTTGGTGATTGTTTTAAACCAAACAGGGACTTTTTCATCTTGCATACCGGGTCCTTCTTTCCCTTCACAACATAACATTTTGGTTGCTTCATATAGATTTCTTCTTCCAAATCCCCATGTAGGAATTTTGTCTTCACATCCATCTGTTCAACTTCAAAATCAAATGCAGCAGCACCAGATAACATAAATCTTATAGAAGTTAACTTGGCAATAGGAGAAAAAATCTCACCAAAATCAATCCCCACAACCTGGGAATAACCCTTTGATACTAACCGAGCTTTGTATTTCTCCACTTTTCCTTCTACATTAAGATTATTTTTAAATACCCATTTGTTGCCAATAAGTTTTCTTCCATTCGAAAACTCCACTAGATCCCAAGCCTCATTATTATCCAAAATTGTCATTTATTCGTCCATGGCCCTTTTCTAGAGATTTCCATCCTCTGAATCCACTACCTCCCTGACAGTTCTAGGATCATCATCAGTAATAGACAAAGAAAAATTTGAACAGAAATCAGATGGAGTATACCTTTCTGGTATCCTTTTTTCTCGAACCGATCTCCTCAATACTAGAGTATGAGGATCTTCTTCTTTTGATTCATGTTCTTCTGTAGACTCTGATTCATCATCCTTTAAATCAAACTCCATTTTCTCTAGTTCTGCCTTACTTGGTAGGACTTCCTGTTTAACAGCATCCTTCATTTCTCTAAATACCATATCTTAGTTATACACTACCTTCTTAGTTTTTGGGTTCCAAAGCTTATAACCTTTGAGACCATCTTTATATAAAGATACACTTTTCAACCTTCTTATCTAGCTTACTCATATTTTCCTTTGGAACATGAACATATGTATCACTGCCAAATACCTTGATATGTGTGAGACAAGGTTCCTTACTAGTCCATATCTCTTGTGAAGTCTTGTCATCCAACGCTGATGAGGGTGATTTGTTGACCAGGTAAATGCAGTACCCACTGCCTCTGCCCATAAGTTTTTCCCTAACCCGGCACCACTGATCATGCAACTTGTTTTTTCCATCAATGTCCTATTCATCCTTTCTGTAACTTCATTCCACTGAGGCGTATATGGAGTATTCTTCTACCTTTCTATACCACACTTTTTACAAAATTATTCAAATTCATTCTCGCAGAACTCTCCACCATTATCTGTCCTCACCACCTTAATTATTTTCTCTGTTTGATTCTAAACAAGAGCCTTAAACTCTTTAAACCTGTCAAAGACTTCATATTTCGTCCCGAGGAAATATATCCAAGTATTCCTCGATAAGTCATCTATAAATGAGACATAGTACACAAATTTTCCCAATTACGGGACCAAGACAAGTCCAAAAACATCATTGTGAACTAGTTGTAAAATTCATTTTGCCCTTGTTGCACCAGAGGGGAATCTTACCCGATTCTGCTTCCCATATAAACAACATTCACAAAAATCAAAATCCAGAGAGCAATTAGACATACCTTCAACCATACCTTTATCGTGTAGTAGTTGAAGACTCTTTTCTCCGATATGCCCTAGTCTTTGATGCCACAACATAACCTTTTCTCCAGAGATTATAGGAGTTCTTTCTTCTTCAACTCCAATATCAGGAAAAATGGAAATATTACACCCATCACTAATAGTTCTTCCTTGCATCTTATATAGAGTTCCAAACCAAATTCCCTTCAACAACACCATTGCTCCTCGAACCATCCTACATGTTTCCTTTTCAAATATTGTTTTTACCCCTGCATCGTCCATTTTTCTTACATAAATCAAATTTCTAGCCAAACCTAGGATGTTTAGAACACAAGGTAGTGTTCTAATCCTTCCATCTATGATCCTCAACTTGAATTTTCCTCGTCCTATGATTTTGGTTGTTGAATCATCACCTAAGAAAACATTACCTCCATCATACATTTCATATTCGAAGAACCACTCTCTGTGGGGAGTCATATGAAATGATGCACCAGAGTCAACCAACCATGCCTCATGATCTGCATGTGTGCTTGAAGAAGCCAAGTACACATCCCCTCCTTCTTCCTTGGAGGTATTTTCTTCTGTAGAAGAAGATTCTTCAAATCCCTTCTTTTTCTCAACTTTGGATCTACACTGCTTCTTGTAGTTCCCTTCTTTTCCGCATCTCCAACATACCTTTACAAACTTTCCGGGAGATTTAGATCTACCCTTAGATTTAGATCTCCCACTTAAGATATTAGATCTATTTCTTTCCTGGGAATTTCTTCTTGCAAATAATGTGCTTGTTCTATATCCTTCCATATTCTTTCGTCTCATCTCCTCCGACAACAAGGATGAGACCACTTCATCAAACTTCAAGGAATTTGTATTACTACCTATGGCCACAACCAAACTATCCCACGAGTCTGGTAAAAAACACAGTAAATTGATACATTTATCTTCATCTAAAATATTAATCTCAACAAGTACTAACTGACTTACCATAGTATTGAAGGCATTCAAATGATCTACCACCGAGTCTCCATCTCTCATCCTCAGGTTATAAAATTTATTTCTCAGGAATAGTTTATTTACTACGGACTTAGACTGATTCAACTTCCCCAACTTATCCCATAAATCCTTGGTTGTAGCTTCCTCTGACACATTCAATAATATTGAATCCGAGAGACACAGTTGGATTTTTCTCTTTGCCTTCCGATCCAAAATTTTCCAATCATCTGTTGAAGTTCTTGTATTGTAGTACCTTGATCTACCATGATACACTAATATTTGTCCACCAACAGATCTTCCATCTTGAGCTTCCATAACTCAAAACTTTCCCCATTAAAATTCTCGATCTCCATCTTCAAATTGCTTTCCATTTCTTTTCACCTGAAAAATCAATACCACAGATCTCCCACTGTAACAAGGCTTATCACAATCTCGAGCGAAAACCTTGACCACAAAGGCGTCCCCCTAAAGCCAACAAAGATCTGATACCAAATGTATATTTTAACGTTGTACAATATTTATTGCAAATAGATTTTCAATAAAAGAACATAAAAGATACAATGGAAAATACAAACATTACATAGATATTTTTCCCCTGGAAACCCAAACTGGGAAAAACAACATATTCTATATTCATTCATCGTATTACATTCTTTATAATACAATATACATATAGGATCCAGCGGCATCCAAAACCCTAACCCAATGACCTGGATTAGTCAACAACCCTAATTCCTTAACCATAAATAGAAAACTGTCGACAAAGAAACCATGTGCCGAAAAACCACCTAAATATGTGACACGTTTCCCGAATATAACACATACACGAATACTACTCGTGAAAAGAATATAACACATACCCAACATTTTCATACTTTGTGCAATGAAATGGAATAATAAATGAATGCATGTATTTATTTGTTTATAAATGGTTTCTATATCGAATGGTCAAGCTATGTGTATGCATTTTTCTTCTTATGAACTTATGTTTCTGATTGATCATCTATATGCCCCAGTTTAACCTTTGAGACGTCGTTGGGACGTAAACCTGTAGGAGGGATGGGATAGAAAGCATTGCATAAATCTAACCTTGTCGGTCTGAAGAGGATACCTCCTTCAGACTCCTTGTTGCGCAACCGGGACACCATGTCCAAGTCCTTAGCCATTTCACGATGAGGAAGATGTGTTTAACTCGTGAGAGTCTAGAAGGAATCATGTGACCAACACCCAAGAACCTTGTGCTAAGCCTAAGGGAGCTAAGTCCCTCTAGCTTCAGAACTTTCGAAGTTCGGGACTTTGGAGTATTGTAGGCCCAAATAGTCACAAACATGACGAAGGTGACCAAGAGTCATGATTACTTGTAAGGTCGACCAACATTGGGTGGTTTCCCTAGTGGTTAGAGGAACCTATCTTACCGACTAAACTGAGATCCAACTCCCCATCGTGAAGTGGCACAAGGCACTGATCAAGAATGTTCGAGGATTCCGTCAACCATTGGATCTACACCAAGAAGAATTCGACGAAGTTCTACTTCAGGAGAATAGAGATGGCATCAAAATCCCCAAATGCAGAAGTTAAGAAGTAAAGGCGAGTCATAGATTTGGGGGAGATCATGAGGAGCACTGCCTATCGTTTGATCATTCAGGGGGAGGGACCCGCACACAGTACTTCAGAGAAGTCTTGCTTCAAGAGAAGGGAGTGACAACAAATCCAAAACCCCTGAAGTTCGAAGCCGCGAAGTGACCAGGACCGTAGATCTATGGATCCTTCAGGTCCTTTCCTAGCCATAGGATTTACGATGTAGTCAGTCCGGTGTTGACCGCTTCGAGAGGACAGGGGTGTTGTAACGCCAAAGTCCCTGAAGGATGAAGTCATGAAGTAATGAGGACCGTCGATCCTCGGATTCTTCGGGATCCCTCTCAGTCGTCGATATATAGGGGATGCATGGCGCTAGATCCTTTAGTTCAGAGACTGGGCACTTCAGGTAATTTTAGGTGTGGTGTGTCAAAAATATATGAAGCCTGAAGTAACGAGAGGTGTTGATTTGAGGATGCTTCGGGACTTTTCCTAACCATCAAATCTAGGTTGTGGTCAGCCCGACGCTGACAAACTTCGGTAGGAAAGAGGATTTTGCATCGCAAAACTTTTGAAGGCTGAAGTTGTGAAGTAATGTTAGTCATGGATCTATGGAACCACATGGCTGGATCTCGACTGTGAGATTTGAGGGATGTTAAAAGGTTTTCAGTTTGGTGTGACGTGGCAAGTCGAATTCACCAGGGTGGCGTGGACCCAGGATCGATGTGTCATGTGTCATCTCAATATGTGCTTTTCGTAGACCCTATATGCTTATTGAAATGTGACATGTGCCACCCTTGGCCTGTCTACATGTCAGCCTGTGGTATGTGCCCGCCTAACCAAAGTGGTTGGTGAAGTGACCAAAAATTCGAGAGTCTGAGACTTCAGGACTTTGAAGGATTTTGGGGTGTATCATAATAAAGGGACCCAAAAGGCCCGAAGGCTGGAACCACGTTGCAAGCTTACGGGACTTTGAGAGTTTGGGACTCTGGAAGGTCTCGTGTGTAAACAGTAAGGATGTGTTCAGCACCAAAGTGTCGAAGCGCCAAAGCATCAAAGTGTCGAAGTTCCTATTGGCTTGTGTGTTAGACGAAGGTTGAGTCCAGTCGTGGAATTGGACAATGGATGGACTTCCACCATGGATGAATAACTTGGAGACAATACGTGTGGGGTGGATTCACGTTGATGCCACGTGGCCCTCAACCAATGAATGCCCAAAGAACCTTGGGGAGTCGTAACTTGCAACACAGAGCTCTGATTCGATCTTGGTAGCAGTCATTAGAACGCTATGGGTAAGTAGAAGAGGATAAAGACCTCAGACAGAGAATTTGATAATTTAAGGAGAGTGAATTTTTTATTCCCCATCCCTAGGGAAGATACTCAGGAGTCATGTGTGTTACAAAATGGTATCAGATCATGGTTACAACACTCAACTTGCTTGGGCTAATGGACGAGTTGTGTAAAAACCATATTTAGAGTAATTTTAAGCATGACACCCTATCTTACCTCTTTCCTAAAAGATTTTGGTTACACTGTTACTGAAGAAAAGAATGAAACTTTCTATTGTATGTGTATTTAAGAAATATGAACTGTGTGTTGTTCATAAACTAATATACTGTTGGCTAACAGTAAATGTTTTTTCAACACTCAAGAAGTCAGTAAAACACGGGAAAACTACAAGTATAAAGGATGATGACACGCCATGAAGTGGGGGATGGCTCCCACAATAGAGATGAAGAATCTGATGAAAGGAGGGTGGTGGAAACCCCTCTGGATCTGGCTGAAACTATAAGGAGCCTCATGGTCGAATTACAGAGTTGCAAGGATGATAATGAGAGATGGATAAAGGAGCAAGAAAAACAAACAAAAATTAATGCAGTCTTGCTACAGAGTTTATCCTATATACAGAGGCAACTGCAACATGGACCCGCAATCAGTCTAGTGAACCGAAGACACATGAAGAGAAGTCAAAGTCCACCTAAGATATGAAAACGTGGTACCATAAGTGGCCACACTAAGAGGAATACCTCAAGGAAGGTCCAACCTAGAGATAGGAGAAGCTCATTGGGAGAGTCCTCTGGAGAGGAACTGACAACTCCGAGGGATATTCTAGTAGAAAATCTAGTTCACATTCTCAAAGTAAAGGAAAGAAGCGAAATCATTCCAAAAGTCATGATCCTGAAGAGTTCAAGAAATCCAAACCACCCTCTTTCAATGCATATATTGGCAAAGAGGAAGAGGCAGAATTTTGGTTGATTGGTTTAAATAAGTATTTCAGAGTCCATGACTTCTCTGAAAACTTGAAGGATCGAATATCCATCTTCAACCCGAATGGAAAGGCTTCCATTTGGTGGGAAGGCCTTAGGAATGTGAAAGGAATCCATGAGAAGGACTTGTCATGTAAACAGTTTGAGAAACACTTCAAGGAGAAGTATTTATCAGAGAAATACTTTGATGGGAATACTAAGGAGTTCTATGAACTCATGCTAGGACAACTCACCATAGAGAAATATGTCAATAAATTCCTCGAATTGTTGAGGTATGTACCCTACATAAAATATGAAAAGGTAAAAGTGCAGTGATTTATTAGTGGGTTACCTCTGCCCTACCGGGACAAGATTGAGTTTGACGAGCCAAAGACCTTAGAAGACACTGTCTGGAAGGCAAGGTATTTTTATGAACAATTCGGGAGTCAGATAGAACCTCGCGAGGGCTGGAAGATGAAGAGTAGTTCGGGATTCAAGAAGAAGGGGTTTAAATCCTCAATATTTAAGAAATATGGGAAGAGTTATAGGATGATCCTTCCTACTATAAGTTTGTATCAACAAAATTTCTCCTCCTAGAATGGAAATAAACCTTTTGGAGCAACCCTGGGAAAGACTGATAACCCAAAGAAAGAACCCTTTAAATGTTGGGGTTGTGGAGAAGAACATATACTGAGGGATTGTCCACACAAACAACAGAACAATAGGAGAGTCTACAATATCCAAGAAGCTACCATAGTCAATGATGTGGCTAGGATAATGCCATGGATTTATGCATCCTTGGATAATAACCAAGCCGACAACCAAGCCTCAGTGGTGGAGATGGAAGGTATGATCGCCAACCGTCTAGTTTCTATTTTAATTGACCTTGGTTCTAATTTGAGTTATGTGGCCCCTCAGACTATTGATAAGTGTAAACTGCAACCAGTTAAACATGTTAATCCATGGTTGGTACATCTAGCCATTGGAACCAAAAGAAAAGTAGCAGAGGTCATACCATCTTGCCAATTCATTATGGATGGATTTCCCACCCAAGCGACCCTTAACATACTTCCCCTAGGATCTTATGACCTATTGGTTGGTATGGACTGGTTAGCCACTTATAAAACCAAGTTGGACTTTTACCATAAAACTTTGGAGTGTGAAAATGAAGAAGGAAGAAAAATAACCCTATAAGGGATTTAGAGGCATGTCTCAATGGGATGAATATCAACTCTTCAAATGAAAAAGTATTGCAGAAAGGGATGTCCTCTATATGCAATATTGTTAAATTTTTAATTAAAATAAAGTACCAAGGCAAGTGTTTCTCATCCCTATGCGCCTAAGGGGGAGAAAGTGCCTAATGTGGGTCCTAGTCATTTAATTTGTGAGATGCAAATTAAAAGGTGACTTTATGATTAAAGTGAGGGTGAGTGAAGAGACACC
>JZKD02S1747935.1:20488-39162 GCA_000966675.3 Picea glauca
GTGCAAGGGGTGTACCTTGGGAAAGTACACCAAGACTGCTTTTCCGAGCAGTGATAGTAGAGCAGCAGGGATACTTGATCTTATACATTCAGATGTATGTGGCCCGATGTCTTTGGCATCGTTGACTGGAACCCTATACTATGTTGTATTCATTGATGACTTCTCTCAGAAGTCCTGGATTTTCTTCATGAAGACCAAAGGACAGGTCTTCAGTCAGTTCCAAGAGTTCAAGGCTCTTGTGGAGAACCAGACCAGGAAGAAAATCAGAGTCCTGAGATGGGACAATGGGGGTGAGTATACCTCCAAGGAGTTTATGGATTTTTGTGCAGGAGAGGGCATCAGGAGGGAGTTGACTGTTCCTTACAACCCTCAATGGAATGGGGTTGCTGAGAGGAAGAACAGGGCCATTATAGGGGCTGTGAGATCCATGCTACATGATCAGGGGTTGCCACTATTTCTATGGGCTGAGGCATGCTACACTGCAGTTTATCTGCAGAACAGGAGTCCTCACAGGGCTGTGGGGGGCATGAATCCTGAGGAGGCTTTCTCTGGGAAGAATCCTGAGGTGCATGGGAGACAGTCTCATCTGTGTAGACTGAAGAAGTCATTGAACAGGGGAAAGTTTGTATTTTTCAGGGACAAGCTTGGAGTGTTGAGTAACACTTTCCTCGGTATGAGGGAGTGTTAAATTTTTAATTAAAATAAAGTACCAAGGCAAGTGTTTCTCATCCCTATGCGCCTAAGGGGGAGAAAGTGCCTAATGTGGGTCCTAGTCATTTAATTTGTGAGATGAAAATTAAAAGGTTACTTTATGATTAAAGTGAGAGTGAGTGAAGAGACACCAAATCTCAACCACCCATCTAATCTAATCTCAGTCGTTAGATTAGAAAACCCCTCACCTTCCCTCATGAGGTCGACTAGGGCAAGAGGGCACACCCATTCTTGAGTAGTTGAAGCATTCTTGTTGAGAGAACAAGAGAGAGCAAGAGATGAAGTCACTTGGTGAGAGACCAAGGAGAGGATCTTTGGTGAGATGCCAAGATCAAGAGACTCTTGGTGAGATGCCAAGAGAAGGGACCTTTGGTGATATGACAAGGTCAGATCCTTGGTGAGATGCCAAGATCAAGAGACTCTTGGTGAGATTCCAAGAGAAGGGACCTTTGGTGAGATGGCAAGGTCAGATATTTGGTAAGATGCCAAGAGCAAGAGAGAGGTCGAGTTGAAGAAAGAGACAACATTTGCTGAAGGAGAGCATGCATCCCAAAGAAAAGAGAAGTACAGATTTCGAGGCAGCAAACAACAAGGAAGAACAGGCTGTACCATACAGATTTGTGGAGGTTTTATAGCATTTAATGTGCACAGAAATTGAGGAGGACAACAGCTGCAATTTTTGAGAGTATTGGCATGCATTCCAAGGCTGTCGTACAATATTTATTGGCACAGAAATTGAGGTAACTACTGTAATAAATTTCTGAGTGTATTTTCGTACAATCTGTATAGTTTGGCATGAATCTTGGGGGTCGTACAACACGATTTACAAGGAGTTGTTCATGTTGGGTTTTCCATACAGTCTTAGCAGAGTTTTGGCACAAATTTTGGGACAGTCCGTATAGCATTAATTGCTGGGATAGTCGTATAGTTGTACGGATTTCTGGGATAGAAATCGAGGAGCATTTTTTAGGACTGTTCAAAAGGATTTTTTTGAAAGAAAGTCCAGATAAGTTTGTGTAAATTTCTGAAGATGAATATGTTGTAAAAGAATTTCTTAGAAGCTCATAAATAATAAAAATCCCTCTCTCACTAGTTTTCCCCTTATGGGTTTTTCCAGGGTCGAAGTTAGACCGAAAATCTTTGCGTCTGTATTTTCTGAGTTTTGCATACTGTTGATATTTTATTTCTGCATTGAAAACGATGTTCAGAATCCTCATGTTTCAGTTCTGAAGTTTATTTTATGTTACGTTTGTATATGTTGAAACAGTGATGGAACATATGCTGAAACAATGCTAAGACGTATGCTAAAACAGTGTTGAGACATATGTTGAAACAGTGCTGAGACATATGCTGAAATAGCGCTGAGACATATGCTGAAATATATGCTAAAATAGTGCTAAGACATATGCTGAAACAATGCTGAGACATATGCTGAAACAGTGCTGAGACATATGTTGAAACAATGTTGTAACATATGTTGAGACATATGCTGAAACAATGCTGAGACATATGATGAAATAGTGTTGTAACATATGCTGAGACATATGTTGAAATAGTGCTGAGACATATGCTGAAACAGTGCTGAGACATATGCTAAAACAATGCTGAAACTGGGTTTGGCATTTAACTTTGGCTGAAAAATCAGTGAGACTGAAACTGGGTTGGGGTTTGAAATTCTTACAAATACAGGTGTTGGAATCTATTGAGGATGACAAACCAAACCTAGAGGACCACCCCATATTAAGAGAGTATAAAGACATGTTTCCAGAAGAGGTATTGGGTCTACCTCCAAGAAGAGACATTGACTTCTCCATAGAACTTGCGCCAGGAGAAATGCTAGTGTCTAGAACGCCCTATAGGATGAGTACACTAGAGATATTTGAGATCAAGCTACAACTAAAATATATAATGGACAAAGGTTACATCCGACCCAGTGTGTCTCCATGGGGAGCACCCATCTTGTTTGTGAAGAAGAAAGATGGCACACTCTGGCTATGCATAGACTATAGACAACTCAATAAGACAACCATAAATAACAAGTATCCCTTACCAATAATCAATTACTTGTTTTACTAATTAAGGGGTGATTGCATTTTCTCAAAGATTTACTTAAGGTCTAGATACCATCAAATCCGAATCAAGGATGAAGACATCCACAAAATAGCCTTCAGGACAAGATATGGTCACTATGAATTTGTGGTGGTTCCATTTGGACTAACGAATGCCCCGCCACTTTTATGTGCTTGATGAATAATGTACTCAACAAATTCATAGACAAATTTGTATTGGTTTCCATTGATGATATCCTAATCTACTCCAAGAATAGAGAGGAACATGAAGAACATCTTAAATTAGTGATTTAAGTACTAAGAGAGAATCAGATCTATGCTAATTTTAGCAAGTGTGACTTTTTCCAGAAGCACGTACATTACTTAGGCCACGTTATGTCTGAAGAAGGAGTGGCAGTAGACCCTAATAAGATCAGATCTATCATGGAATGGCCTACCCCAAAGGATGTATCTGATATCAAGTCCTTTATGGGCTTAGCGGGATACTATAGAAGGTTCATAAAAGGGTTTTCCAAGATTGGTTGTCCAATCACTGTCCTTCAGAAAAAGGGGGTTAAATTCACTTGGACATCAAAATGTGAAGAAATAATTCAAGAACTGAAATACCTCCTAACCCATGCACCCATGTTGAAGATTGCAGACCTTGATGATGACTTCCTTGTGTGTATAGATGCTTGTAAGGAAAGCTTCAGAGGAGTCCTTATGCAAGAAGGACGTGTAATTTTCTACGTATCCAGAAAATTGAATGAGAATGAAATCAATTATGTGACCCATGATCTAGAGTTGGCTGCCATAGTGAATGCTTTAAAAATGTGGAGGCATTACCTCCTGGGTAGGAGAGTTGTACTTATGACAAACCATTGTGGGTTGAGGCACCTATTTTATCAACCAAAACTCAATGCTAGACAAGCTAGGTGGATGGCTCTCCTTAGTGAGTTTGATTTTGAAATCAAACACATCAAAGGAAAGGAAAATGGGGTGGTTGATGCCCTTAGCATAAGTGTTAAAATGATTCACCTGACAACAGTAAGCACCTATGAAATGAATGTCATGAAGAGAGTCAAGAATGCACAAGAAACGAATGCATTTTTCAAGACTGTGATGTCATACCTAAAGCAAGATCCCACGAGGCTAAAGCATGAAGGCTATCAGATGCTTGATGAGGGCCTGTTGACCTACAGAAACAGATTGTATATTCCAAGTTGTGATGAATTGAGGAGGTTCATAATGAATGAACTACACAAGATACCATATACTGGTCACCCAAGTTATCAGAAAATGATCACGACCACTAGGAAACAATTCTATTAGCCTGGATTGAAAAAGGACATAGCTGATGATCTAGCTAAGTTTCTAGAATGCCAACAAGTTAAGGCATAACACCGACACCCAATAGGGTTGTTACAACCTCTACCAATTCCAAAATGGAAATGGGAAACCATCTCTATGGATTTCATCACCGTATTACCAAAATCAGCCACACTGAATGATGCCATCATGGTAGTGGTGGAAAAATTGAGCAAGTCTACTCACTTCGTTCCTGTCAAGTCAACTTGCAAGGAAATAGATATTGCCAACATTTTCATGAAGGATATATTCATACTGCATGGCATGCCTAGGGAGATTATATTTGACAAAGGCACAAAATTTACTTCAAGATTTTGGAAGTCCTTAATGGCTAGTTTTGAGACTAAATTGTTGTTTAGCACAACCTATCACCCTCAAACAGATGGAAAGATAGAAATATTGAACCAAATATTAGAAGACATGTTAAGGATGCATGTAATGCATTAGCATAAGAAGTGGGAAGACTACCTGCCACTGGTAGAATTTTCTTACAACAACGATTATCAAGAGCCATTGAAGATGAGTCCTTTTGAAGCCCTCTATGGTAGACAGTGCAATATTTCAATTAGATGGAGTAATCCAGTGGATAAAATTACAATCGGACCCGACATGATGAAATAAATGGAACAACAAGTAATTAATATTAAGAAAAATATGAAAAATGCTCAAGATATAAAAAAGACTTACGCCGACAGAAAGAGAACTTCCAAATATTTCAAAACAGGAGACCATGTATATCTTAGAATTAGACCCAGGAAGCATTCCTTGAGAATGGAAGCTTGTGCCAAGTTGGCACCCCAGTATTGTGGACCCTTTGAAATATTAGATAGAGTGGGACCTATAACCTATAGGATAACACTCCCTCCCACAGTGAAGGTACATAATGTTTTCCATGTTTCATTATTGAAGAAATATGTACATGATTCTAATCATATACTTGAATGGTTTGTGATTCAGGTGGAGCCGAAGGGAAAATTCCTGCCAAAAACTCAATGCATATTAGACAGAAAGGAAACCTCACTCAAGAACTGAAACATTGCACAGGTCAAGGTGCAGTGGAAGCACTTTGGCCCAGATGAGGCTATGTGGGAAATGGAGGATTCCATGAAACATGCATATCCATTTTTGTTTACTTCTGTATATGTAGAGAACATTGGCATATAAAACATCAAGGACAATGTTCCTTTAAGGGGGAGGGTATTGTAACACCCTTATTTCCCCCAGTTTGTAAATATAACTATATCGGCCAAGAGACTATGGAAACTCGATATGTGTGAATGTTTGATTTGATGAACCTTTGTATTAAAGGTCAATTAATGTAATTTATGTTATTAATAGAAATGGACAAGTGTTGCATGACTGCTGAAAGAGGTGGTTTTCCAAGATAGGCCACAGATGTTATGAGAGAGATGGTGAGGGGAACCAGGAATAGTTGAGATAACCCCCACCAAACCAGTACCTTGATGGATTTAATTGCTCAGGACCAGAACAGTCCTATGACCCATGGATGAATTACAGTCAGGTTGGTAGGTGGGAAGACCTTCTCAATATTTAATGAGGGGATGGGGCAGAGCACCCATCTAAAAGGATTTCATATCTGACCACGGACTGGGAATTCGGGCCACACATAATCTTGTTGAGGAAGGAAATAAAGGAAGGCGTGGTGGGCAGAAGAAGAGCAGTGAAGAGAAGCAAAGAAGAGAGACTAAGCTCTCAAGTTCAAGGAAGAACTGAGAAATGAATGTGTTTTGGTCGCATGAAGTGGCTAGCAGGGTTATGATACAAGTTGATAAATGAGGGTGTTGAGTGACTGAGGAAGTACTTAGGCAAGACTCCTTGCTTGGTATCGAGAAATATGTTGCCAAGATCCTATGGGAGGAGGAGAGTAACCTTTGTCCTTGATTGTTGCTGAGCCAGAAGACATAATTCTCTCTCAGAGCATCATTGTCTATCTCAGGGGTGGCCAGTGGTAAATCCGTTAGGAGTGACTAAGCCTATGGTTGGGTGGAAACAAACACCCCTTTTAGCAGTCGCATCACATCGTCTGGTTCTGATAAGTGTTTTCATACTTTGTGCACTGAAATGGAATAATAGATGAATGCATTTATTTATCTGTCTATAAATGGTTTTTGTCTTGAATGGTCAAGCTATGTGTATGCATTTGTCTTCTTGTGAACTTATGTTTCTGATTGATCATCTATATGCCCCAGTTTAACCTTCGAGATGTCCTTGGGACGTAAACCTATAGGAGGGCTGGGATAGAAAGCATTGCATAAATCTGACCTTGTTGGTCTGAAGAGGATACCTCCTTCAAACTCATTGTTGCATAACCAGGACACGATGTCCAAGTCCTTATCCATTTCACGATGAGGAAGACATGTTTAACTCATGAGAGTTTAGAAGGACTCATGTGACCAACACCCAAGAACCCTGTGCTAAGCCTAAGGGAGCTAGGTCCCTTTGGCTTCGGAACTTCGAAAGTTCGGGACTTCAAAGTATTGTTAGCCCAAATAGTCACAAATAGGCCGAAGGTGACCAAAAGTCATGGTTACCTGTAAGGTCGACTGACGTTGGGCGGTTTCCCTAGCGGTTAAAGGAACCTATCTTACTGACTAAACCGAGATCCAACTTCCCATCAAAAAGTAGCGCAAGGCACCAATCGATAATGTTTAAGGACTCCCTCAGTCGTTGGATCTACACTGAGAAGACTTCAACAAATTTTTACTTCGGGAGAATAGAGATGTTATAGCATCAAATTCCCCAAACGTTGAAGTTACGAAGTAAAGGAGAGACATATATTTGGGGGATATCGTGAGGAGCTCTACCTACCATCCGATCATTCAGGTGGAGGGACCCACACATGGTACTTCGATGAAGTCCTGCTTCAGGATAAGGGAGTGATAGTAAACCCAAAACCCCCGAAGGTCGGAGCCGCAAAGTGATCAGTACCGTAGATCTAGGGATCCTTTGGGTCCTTTCCTAGCCATAAGATTTATGATGTAGTCAGCCTCACATTGACCGCTTCGGAAGGACGGGGGTGTTGTAATGCCAAAGTCACTGAAGGCTGAAGTCATGAAGTAATGAGGACCGTTGATCCTCAGATTCTTCGAGATCCCTCTTAGTTGTCGATATACATGGGACGTGTGGCATTAGATCCTTTAGTTCAGAGAATAGGTACTTCAGGGAATTTGAGGTGTGGTGTGTCGAAAATCTCTGAAGCCTGAAGTAACAAGAGTCATCAATTCGAGGACGCTTCGGGACTTTTCCTAACCATCATATCTCGGTTGTGGTCATCCTAGTGCTAACCAACTTCGGGAGAAAAGAGGAGTTTGCATCACAAAAATCCCGAAGGCCGAAGTCGTGAAGTAACATTAGTTGTGGATCTATGGATCCATGTGGCCGAATCTTGACCATGAGATTTGAGGGATGTTACAAGGTCATCAGTTTGGTGTGACGTGGAAATTCAACGTCATCAAGTTGACGTGGACCCACGATTGATGTGTCGCATGTCAACTTGATCCATGCTTTTTGTAGACCCTATATGCTTATTGAAACATGACATGTGTCATCCCTAGCCCATCTATGTGTCATCCTGTGGTACGTGCCTGCTTAGGAAATGTGGTTTGTGAAGTGACCGAAACTTCAGGATTCCAGGAATTTAGGACTCCGGAGGATTTTGGGTGTAGCGTAATAAAGGGACCCAATAGGCTCGAAGGTCGGAACCACGTGGTAGGCTTACGGGAGTTCGGGAGTTCAGGACTCCATAAGGTCTCATGTGTGGACAGTAAGGAGGTGCTCAGTGCCGAAGCATCTTGGCCTGTGTGTTAGACGAAGGTTGAGTCCAGTCATGTAATTGGACGGTGGATGGACTTCCACTGTGGATGAAGAAATTGGAGACAATACGTGTGGGGTGGATTCACGTGGATGTCACGTGGCCCTAAACTAATGAATTCCTGAAGAACCTTGGGAAGTCATAACTTGCAACCCAAAGCTCGGATTCGAGCCTAGTAGAAGTCGATAGAACACTATGGGTAAGTAGAAGAGGATAAAGACCTCAAACAAAGAATTTGAGATGTTAAGGAGAGAGAAATTTGGATGCTCCATCCCTAGGGAATATACTCAGGGGTCGGGTGTGTTATAGGTTAGGTCCATCATGATGTCTTCTAGGCATCCAAGGGAATGTCTCTATCATCCGGCATGCGTTCCCTATGCATCCATACGATGGGCTTCTTTCCCCATGGAAGCACAAGTTATGATTATTCTCTCAAAACTGGAAACCAAGTAAGGTCTTGAAAAACAAAAGGGTACGCCCTCCAAATATCTCAAGTCAAAGATATCATGGAAATTATAAACCACGTCTAATAAGAAAGGCACCTAAACATGTGCATCAAAACTACCTCATCAAATCAAACAAATGCTCAAAACCCTATACAATTGACCAAGTTTGAGTATGGGAGGGGTGTCATAGGAGTCCCATTGGGTAGTCCAAATCCCTCAAGTAGGGGGATGCTCCCAAGGATGGAGTTTCAAGGTTATGTAGCGGATGATGAGGCAGAAGGGGTTTAGACTTCATAGGTCGTTGAGTTTCATGAAATACAAGGGCTTGTATTATCACATTCATGGGTTCCTTTGTAGAGTTTGTGTGGCACCTTTGTTTGCAATGCACTTTTTCCAAGCCCATGTTCTTGACATTCTTTACTTCTTTCATGTTTTAAGGAATGTGTTGAAGGCTATTTTCCTGGCGTGGTGTCCAAATAACGACATTGTCGTTCACAAATATCTCATGGAAATGGGAAGGTTGGCTCGTGATGACCCTCTTTCTCTTAGCCGTGTAACCGAGAGACACTACCCTATCTTGGTGACCAGATGATGGTAATTTCATACCACTAAATACCCATGATCATGATAGGTCAACTCGTGATGAGACCTCCCATCCTCCAACCAACCCCTTAAGCATTCATTATCATTTATTTTTGTATGTCCCCCTTTACTTATAGAGAAGAATTCCATTGCTTTCTAGGGGGATCCCTGGGCGAAGCATATGGAACGTCTATATCTAGGATTTTATCTTTTTAGCCAACAACAATCTCTTTGGGCCTTCAACCCCTTCTTCCCATGAAATGAAGTACATTCCCTTCTTGGGTCACTAAATTCAAAGGACCTAGAAGAGGACAATATGATAGGAGTGTAATGAGGGAAAAGTGGTAAGTATGGTCAGGAATGGTACGATAACCCCTTAAGGGACCCCTAGTCACAACTATTTCCTAAAGGTTGGCCACGTACTAGGAAATATATGAAACTCACCAAGGTGAAACAAGGTCAAAGGCATAATGTCCAAGTAGGTATTGTATAATCAAGAGCAACTTAAATACAACATGTTAAAATGCCTTAAATATTAGGGTGATTACCTGACTTGTACCGCATGGAGCAAGACCCATTTGTCTTCTAGAATCTAGCTGGTGTGGTGGATGCACTGACCATGGATTAGAATGTGGTGATAGAGTGGGATTTTGTATGTGCAAGTAGACATTGTTGGTCATGTAGTCTCTTGGCACTCCATATCTGCAACCTGAGGGCCTCGAGACATAATATCCTTAGTTATCCCATAAAATGGGGATAACAGGAAGGACAAGAAAATTTTCCCAACTTCTCTTCATAGATGATTTATATGTTTCATTAATGGACCCTTGAAATATGCTACCTCCTTACCTGGAGTATGGGATCTCTATTGCAGGGAAACATGTATGGAAATAAATGTTGATCAATCTTGTTTAATTCTTAATGATTTACCTAATAATATTTCTCAACGGATTGGTGGTTTACTTCCTTTCCCTCAAAAGGACCTCTAATCTAAGTTCAAGTATCTCAGATTCATTCTTAAACCCAATAACTACAGATTTGTTGATTGGATATGGTTGTACAAGAAGGTAGAGGCACAAATATCCCTCTGGGTTAATGGGATTTTTTTTAGAGGTGGAAGACTTACGTTGGTCAAGTCGGTTATAGAAAGAATCCCAGTCTATTGGAGCTTGATAGTCACGATCCCAAAAGGAATGTTGACTAAAACTAAGATAATCAACTTTTGGTTCCTTTGGTCTAGATCACGTTCTTCTGCAGGACTCCCTTTGGTGAAATGGAGTCAGATATCTATCCCTAAAAATATTGGATGCTGGGGCCTAAAAAACATTTTCCATTTCACTCAGTCTTTAACTGCTCGAATTCTATGGAGGTTGACACTGAACAATGGTATTTCAGGTAGAGTCATGAAGGCTAAATACATGCAAGTTTTAACAATAGAAGACTAGTTCAGACTTCCGAGGAAGTCCTCCAACATTCCATTTTTTGGAAGACATTGGTTCGCGCTTTCCCATTGGTTGGAAAATGGACTACATGAAAGATAGAAAATGGGAGGAAGGTTAGAGTTGGTGAAGACCCTTAGATGGGATCCGAAAATGATTACATGTTATTGGCCTCTCTTATTCAAAAACTCCACGTGAAGGGTATATTTTGTTGATATTATGGTAGTTGCGGGAGGTATTTACCTCCACATGTAACCCTGGCAAGAATAAAATATTCTGGGAAGCAAGAAGAAACCCTAAAGCATTGGATATAACCCTAGAATACAAGTTAGCTAAATGAAATATTTAATATTAAGTGCTTTAGCCTCCAGAATGAAAATCCGGCCCAAACAGTTCAGGAAAAATAGTATAAATACAGGAAACCAGATCTCATTTGTCACCTCACCTCTCATAACTACATAAGGCCAGTGGTGCGCAAGTTTGAAGAAGAGCTACAGTTGCAACTGGAATATTTTGGTTTTTACTTGGACTTTCTCTTGGTTATGGTTTGGACTTTCTTCTTGGCCATTTGGTTATTCTTTCTTGGTGCGTTATCCCTGGAGAGAGGTGCGCTACCTTGATTGGATATTAAGCCTAGGGTTTCTTCTAGAATAATTCTTTGTCAAGGTTAAGGTGCCCGGGGGTGGCTTCGGCCTATGGTTGGGTGAAAATATTGCTATATTATGTATGGTTAAACAAGCACATCCATTACTTTCTAACAGGTTATGGGACCACTATATCTTCGGACAGTCTAACCGCTGGAAGATAGATTGGGAGGATTTTCTTAGTTACAGTTGCAGTTGCAGCCAATTTTGCTACAACAATGAAACCCTAACCCTCTTTTTTAGGCACCTTAAGTGAAGAGAGTGACCTAATTTTTGGATAGCCTAGCGCATCTCCTGGTACCCTTAACAAGCTAAGATGTCAAGTTTGAGTTTTTGGTCAAAGTTAAGGGTTTACCAAGTCAAAGTGATTATGACTTACTCTATGAAGTGAAAAAATAAGTTAGAAGGGGCTTCTAACTTTAGAGCGTGAAAGAAAAGGATTGACCTCATCCTTGCCAAGAATAAAGTGTTGGATATCGTGAAAGGAAAGATCGTGGAACCACAATTCTAAGAAGGAAAATAGAAATAACCTCAGAACATTGCAGTTATGGAGAAGTTCAAAGACAATGCCATCAATTCCATGAGTATCATAGTGGAATCCATAACAGACCACTTGATACCCTACATATCCCATCTTGACTCATCTATGAATATGTACGATGCCCTAATTAAACTCTTCTCAGTTAGAAACATTGGACAAGTAATGAGTCTGAAGAATGAGCTTTGTGACATGAAAATGAATGATGATGAAAGCATAACATCATACTTTGTGATAATCTCTCAGTTAAGAGATCAACTACAAGCTATTGAAGAAATCATTTCAAAAAAGGAACTGGTAAATATAGTACTCAATGGTCTTCCCAAGACATTGGATGCATTTGCCGCAAGCATGAACACAAGAAAGGAGTATCCCACACTTGAAGAACTTTTGACTTGATGTGCACAAGAAGAATCAAGGATTGGTGCAAAATAGAAACCCCAAAAGAAATACGATGATCAAGCCTTCACACCAAGGTTCAAGAATTTCAGAAATAAAAAGAAGTTTGGCTCAAAGAAAAAACCAAATAAAGAGAAAGATATGTCAAAAATACAATGCTTCAACTGTCGAAAATATG
Organism: Picea glauca; assembly: GCA_000966675.3. NCBI lineage: Eukaryota > Viridiplantae > Streptophyta > Pinopsida > Pinales > Pinaceae > Picea > Picea glauca. Next base: position 32,674 of record JZKD02S1747935.1, read on the forward strand.
GTCACTACAAGAATCATTGTTCCGAGTTAAAGAAAAGGAAGGAAACACACGAAGCATCAGTTGTTGAAGAAAGGGAACCCTCAAAGAAGGCCAAGCGGGATAAAACAGACTTCTTCTTTTAAGACAAGGTAACAATATTCTTCATAATTATCGTACATACCATGTTTACATAGTTTCTGTACATATCTTGCATATCTATTTCTTAGAAGATAAGATGTTCAAAGAGAAACAATACCTATGGAAGAATGACAAGATAAGGATTTCTATCACGATGACTACAAGTCAAGAAATACACATGAAAAGATGAAGTACATCGACAACCCTTGCTAACAATTCATGTGGAAGCTATTAACCTAAGTAACAGCTGCAAGATAAGCCGAAATCAGAATCAAACTTGGAGAAACCTAGAAGAAGTAAAAATAGAAAGAAGTCAGCATTCAAGAGGAAATTAGAAAAAGACTTGTGACACTTTGCAGAAGGAAATAAAGATGCAGACATAAGCGTGGACTCTCTTAGATGGATGGAGTCGATTATATAATTCCAAAAGAAGATCATGTGTTCATGCATGAAGCAAGGATTAGGAGGGAGATAATCCTAAATAATATGATGCATTGAGGATTATGAAGTATCTATCCATGTTCCCATCAATGATAGCAGCCATGAAAAACATCACGTGTTCAGTTTGACTTTAGAAGAAGTTTTCTTCAAAAAGAAGCCTTAAAGTATCCCTGGTTGTCCATCCACATCCATGATTCTATGATGAAAGGAAGAAGTCAGAATCTTCAGGGCATGGAATCTATAGAAAACTCCATGGACCCAAGAGCTGAAGAGATTACAAGAGAGAAATGAAAGCCAATCATTATATCGAGAATCACACGACTATCAACTTGTTTTGAACCCACTAGAATCAATCAAGCAGAAGAAATGGAAGTTGTGATGAAGAACCATGTATGAAAGACTTATGAATGTTCATGAGATTCATAACTAGAGGTTATCCCATATGGAGGGAGAAGACTATGATGATAGTTTGTTCTAGTAGCCAGGCATGCCTCTACCTGAGCCATTATATCTTCTGCAATATCCATGGGTTGGAGTTTACATTAGATGAATGCAAAGACTGTTCTCCAAAATAATTGAACAAAGAAGTGTATGTAGAGAAACCTCAAGGTTTTGAGGTATACCAGAAAAAGACCCTTGTATGCATATGGAAGAATATATTGTATGGATTCAAACAACTTGGTGCAAATCCTCCAATGAACAACAGAAGTGCAGTGAAAAATTTCTATAACAAAGATATTGTATCAGAATGGTTACTCGGAAGTTTAGGATGATGGATTTCTAATCCATGACAAACTCTCATGATGATAGAATAATTGCTACTTGGATATGTTCCAGTTTGATCCTAGCCATGATGTTATGAGCTAGCAAGAAACAAAAGAGTTGAATCCAACTATGATATACTATAATGATTAGAGATATATGAAGCCTTCGGAGAAAAACAGTGTTCCAGAAAGACGGAAGTACATTGATATCAAGCATTGCATTCTCCGTGATGAGGTCCAGAAAGGAGAAGTGGTTCTCCAATATATCTCCACAGATGAGCATATAGAAAACATTTTGGTAAAGCCTCTGTCCAAGATGAAAAAGTTTTCGTACTCAAGAAACAAGCTGGAGCTCGTGGAGACGAATTCCTTATTGAAAAGGGAAGAGATGACTCCCAGGTTGGGAGGGAGCACTGATGTGTTATCGATTTATAGATAGTCATTTTTTAGTTCAAAAAATGGTCCAGGATGAGCAGTTCCTTTCCAGTTTGGAAAGTGGTTTGAGATTTTTGACAGACGAGCATTTTCTAGTTTGGAAAATGGTTCAGATCAGACGGTCATGTTCGTAATGAAAATGGTTCGACAGATTGTTGATGTACCATGGACAATGATTCCCCTTGTGGCCTGTGTGGGGGAATGGTCTAGGAAAGTATCTCTTCTTGACAATCACTCTCAGTAGTGGTCAAGTAGAATGGTTCGCCTCGTCGAGTAGTCATTATTTTGAAGTTCATAGTTGTGAGAAATTTCGAAGAATGGTATGTTTGGAGTTTGGTGAAGGACATTCATTTCCTTCGGAAATGGTTCGGACAGTCATTCACTAGGGCAGACTCATTCTCTCCAGGTTGCACTTTGTTTAGTGCCAGAGGAATGGCCTAGTTAGGTGAATGGTCCATGTTCAACAATCAAGGACATGCATTCCCTAGGGAAGAATCATTCTCTCCAGCTTTCACTTTGTTTAGTGCCAGAGGAATGGCCCAGATAGGTGAATGGTCCAAGCTCAGAAATTAGGAAAGTTATTCTTCTATTCTTGAGAAGAGTAGTCCAGATAGCTCATGGTTGATTTTTTACTTTCTAAGGGCAGATGCTCTTCCAAATATCACATATGTGAGTGGAAGAATGGCCCAGATGACTCAGTTTATATCATGATATTGTTTTTTTGTGCAGGTTGATATCAGATGATATGATTTCTATGGAGACTGTATGTCTCTGGAAAGTAGATGTATGCTACTGTGGTGGATGTGTTCCACTGGTTATGACTATGTGACACTGATTAAGTAGTTATGTGCTACTCGGTGTGGTAGTGTACCACTGGATTGTAGTTGTCTACTACTATGGATAGACACAGTTGTGTTATATTGAATGGCATTGTTCTGATTGCCATGTAGACTATCATTAGTGTTAAAAATGATTATCAACTAGATGGATAGTCAATGTGCTTGTGGACAGACATTCTCCAAGTATATAATGGTCTAGATAGAACAGATTGTTGGTGGACATGTATTCTCTCTATGGAGAATGGTCCAGGTTGATAGTTTGTTGACATGTCATGGAATAGTATTTTCCTAAGGCACAAATTATGGCCCGATTAGGGAAATGGTTCAAGACCGATATTTTCTAAGGCATACAAGTTGAGACAGATCTTTATAACTTGATTAGAAAATAGTCATAGATTTTCATTCCTATAGGAATGGTCTCTGTAGTCCATGGCATAGATTTTAGCATCTATTGGGACAACCATTCTTCCAGGACGTATGTCTGGATCCAAAGAATGATCCTTGTATCACTCTGTAGAGTGAGTGACTTATTCAACATCATGCTTGATTACTCATATGGAGTATGGTTTCAAGAGATGATGCAGTTGATGCTATCATATGGCAATGTTAATGGTACTCATGATATAATCATGAAATAACATGTACGACTATGATGATGCTATCGGCTGAATAGTGTGTTTTTGCTCAAGACCATTGCCTTCAATACCTCCCTAGATAGGAGGGAGTGTTGATATTATGGTAGTTGCGGGAGGTATTTACCTCCACATGTAACCCTTATGAGAATAGAATATTCCAGGAAGCAAGAAGAAACCCTAAAGCATTGGATATAAACCTAGAAGACAAGTCGTCTAAACGAAATATTTAATATTAAGTGCTTTAGCCTCCAGAATGAGAATTCAGCCCAAAAATTTCAAGAAAAACAATATAAATACAAGAAACCAGATCTCATTTGTCACTTCACCTCTCATAATTGCATAAGGCCAGTGGTGCACAAGTTTGAAGAAGAGTTGTAGCTACAACTGTTGCAATTGGAAGATTTCAGTTTTGACTTGGACTTTCTCTTGGTTATGGTTTAGACTTTCTTCTTGGCCTTTTAGTTATTCTTTCTTGGTGCGTTATCCCTGGAGAGAGGTGCGCTACCTTGATTGGCTATTATGCCTAGGGTTTTCTTCCAGAATAATTCTTTGTCAAGGTTAAGGTTCTCGGGGGTGGCTTCGGCCTATGGTTGGGTGAAAATATTGCTATATTGTCTATGGTTAAATGAGCACATCCATTACTTTCTAACATATTCTTCATTGAAAATATCAAGGCCCAATATCCTCATGCTAAGGGTAGAACTGGATGGAAGTCCTCGGATGATTTGGGACTGGAAGGGAAAGATGCAATCAAATGGAATCATTTTGTTGAATTATTAGTTTTAAACTACATCATGCTTCAAGAGGAGGAATATTCACTAATATGGACTAAAACCCCAGGTACTCGGGACTACACAACAAAGTTGGGATATCAAACTCTTACAGAGAAAGACAATTGTTGAAAAGCAATGGTGGTGGGGCCATATTTGGAAGTTGAAAACCCCATTAAAGACTAAAATTACATTTTGGTTGGCCATCAATAACAAACTTTTGACTTGGGATAACAGTATCAAAAGTGGGTGGTTCAATCCAAGCATGTTCACTCTATGTAAGTCCAACGAGGCATCGGTAAATAATGTATTTTTATTCTATTTGTATACTATGTAGGTGTTGAAGATCATGAAGGGCGAATTCAAGCAGAGTTCCTCTTGGAACAACGTTCGCCATGAAAATTATCTAAAGAATTGGTTTTCTGACAAATCTGTCAAGATTTTCAAAGGTCCGCCATGCATATTGGTCAATATTATATGGTGGGCACATAATGTTTGGATCTTCAAGAATGAAGAGGTTCCACCTGAAGTCTCAATTGGTCACATAATCAAAATCTCAAAGGAATTAAATTATGCATATTTTCACAGTTCCTCATAATGTTGATTTTGTAATTTTGGAAACAAAGTGCGTATGGAGTTTTTGAAATGTCCAACGTTTCGTGTGGACACTCCACCCATCATCAAGGACAATCAAACTAAACCTTCTTATGGATGCACAACCCCTCGCCTTTGTCAAAAATTCACGTCAATCCAATCTCTAATCCATAATTTTTATCATCCTAAATCCATAATTTTCAATTTAATCATCCTAAATCCATGATTTTCAATTAATTCTTAATTATTATAATTCCTAACCTCCAATTAATTCTAATTATTATGTAATTAGTATTAATTATATAATTTAATTAGTATTAATTATATAATTATTAGTTAATAATTATTATTAATTAATCGTTCTTTTAAATTTATTATTCAACATTTCCTCTATTCAAATGTTCTCTTCTTTAACTGATTTTCTACCTTCCTAAATCCTTTAATTTTTAATTATTATTAATTATTGTTTTGTCTTTAATACTAAACTCCAACTAATTCCAATAATTAATTAGTCTTAATTATATTATTATTTAATAACTATTATTAATTAAATATCCTCTTAGTTTGACCTTTTATACATTAATTAATAATAACAAAAAAACTATTTTTCAATTGTATTTCAATTTCTAACCTCTAACTAATTTCAATTAAATAATTATTATTAACTATTTTATTATATAATAATTATTATTGATTAACTGTATTATTATTTAATAATTACTATTAACTATATTATTATTTAATACTTATTATTGATTAACTATATTTTAATGATTATTATTGATTAACTATTCTCTTGGCTTTAAAATTTAGCCTTTTATTATATACTTTTACCTTATTAATAATAACAAAATAGCTATGTCTATCATTTGATGTAACGGTCATATTATCTTCACCTTTATATACCCCCTACCCCAGCACTCTTGTCATACGTATTGCTTCAACAATCTATGATGATGGGTGGAGTGTCCACTCGAAATGTTGGACATTTCAAAAACTCCATACATAGTTTATTTCTAGAATTACAAAATCAACATCTCAAAGGAATTCAAGCTAGATCCTAAAGAAAATAAAACCAGACTCTCAATAATGCCCAAGTTCAACCAGAAAATCCCATGGGGATTTTTTGATGGCACCTTCCAAGGCCATCCTCCGCGATGTGGTGTTGGAGTGGTTCTCTTTATAAACCAGAATCACTTTATTCATTTAAGGTATGCTCCTAGTAGAGGGACTAACAATAGAGCAGAATTCATTTCCTTGTGGACGTTGCTTGAAATTGCCATAAAAAAGGTATAAAAAAACTTCAGATATTGGGTGATTCTAAATTGGACATAAATTGAGTAAATAAAAATGCTTCAGTGTCGGATATTCAATTGAAATCATTGTTGTAGGAAATTCTTCACTCTTTTGACTCATTAGAATGGCACTCTTGCAACCATATTCTTTGTGAGCTTAACGAGAAAGTTGACACCCTTTCCAAGGAAGTATTGGCTCTTCCTACTAGGACTTGTGTTCTTTATGAATCTTTCGAGGGAGAGGAACAAGAATCCATGGAGCTCCAACTATGACAATCAGATGTGTATTTGACTTTCATGACAGATTTGTTTTTTCAAACTACTAGTTATGAGGAATGGAGATAGCTTGAAGATTTTTGAAATATGTTTTTAGAAACTGTAAATGCTTATATATAAATAATAGATTTTGTTAATGATCCTCTTGATTATGATAAGGAGAAAGAGAAGTAGAGTTTTTCACATGCTCTGAGATGTTTTCTTACGAACAACAATATGTATATTCATAGCTAACAGACAACAAATTGGTGTATGAGACCCCCTTGTTTATGGGACAAGGGACCCCCTCTGCCCAACGATTTCACTGGTCAATTCTACGGAGG
>JZKD02S1747935.1:39310-60926 GCA_000966675.3 Picea glauca
TATAATAGTACTTTAGAAATGTGAACCAATATATGTTATCATTGAACATGTCAATTTTGCAAGTAGATGCAACTGATAATATATCAAATTTTAAATCCAATTATATTATGTGCAATTGACACTCATAGGTTGAGATCTTTATTTACCTTGGATTTATTTCACATTGAGGAATAAAAATTATGAAAATTTGCACCTTGAGTTTTTTGAATCCTCCTGTCACTTCATATATCTAGGGATAATGGATCTAAACTAATTAGAATTCATTTCCATAACAATTTGTGGTGAGTGCTTATCACTATATGGTATTTCGTCAATTATTTATGGTGACTAGATTACAACATTTCTCATTCTCTAATCATTTCTTTATTGCTCACTCATGTTATTGAATCTATTAAGCATGGAAAGGACTTATAAGGAAAAAAGGGAAACCTCTACTCACTTAAATATCCATGGTGATCCATGGTTAAAATGAAAATATACTAGTTCGTGCTTATTAACATTATATTCACATATTGCACTCGAACCTAGATAGATTAAAATATATATCTTATTACATATTTTTTAGACACTAAAATAGATAAGGAGTGAGAGATTCAATCATGAGTGATAAAATTTGAGAGGTCATGACAAGGTAGAAATCTTCCTATTTGTGTATACCATAACCGAATGAAAAGGGATCCCAAAGCAAGAAGATGATAAATACCACAAATATCATAAAACAAGACCCATATACTTGATTGTGAAACTCGTAAAGAAAAGATGAAAACCACTACAAATATATCTTATTCTAAAAAAATCTAATATGCCCATATAATATTTATCATAGATATGGATAGCACATTTTTCCAATCAAACAGTGAGACGACCTAAACAAAATAGATGCCTTCTACTTTCTTCACTTGCCACATTAGGGATCCTAATATTCACTCATTCCCTACAACATAGGCTAAAGGTCCACAAGAAATCATCAAATGCTCCAACTTAGAATAATCTTTATTTACGTGAGGTTCTAACATCCCGCTCTTGTGTGCACTGAGTGAACTTATTCTTTGAGGATGCTTGATTGCAAGTGATCCAGGTTATTATACTATTGGTCGTTTTGATTATGATTATGAGATATGATGGACTTGATGATATGCTATTTTGTTGTATTTACATAGACAGGTGCTATTGACTGGGTTCTCCTGAGTGTGCAGGACACTGGACATTGAGGATGCAGAGGCATCGATGAAACCCCTTAGACTCTGGATTGAGTATGGGAGTGGAAAATTGGGGTTTGAATGTTGTTTATGTGACATATGTACATATGATTAGATGTTATGATGATTTATTATTATTGCTGACATGATTCGTTGATGGATGCAGGTTGACGATAGATTGTCGACCAGACTCGCATGTTGAGTAGAGGGGTCACGTACGACAACAAGAGAATTTGAGTGAGAGGTGTGGTAGCATCCCTGACACAACCTACTAGCACTCTCGTCGTGGCTCGAACTGTAGGTCAATGATTACCTAGTTTGATAAGACCCATGATGTCGTGAGGTAAGTGTTGATATTATGGTAGCTACGGGAGGTATTTACCTCCACGTGTAAACCTGACGAGAATATAATACTCTGGGAAGAAAGAAGAAACCCTAATGAGTTGGCTAATAACCCTAGAAGACATGTTGGGTCAAGAAGATAACTTGTATTAGGTTATTAGCCTCCAAGAGAAGAAGTTAGCCAGAAGAAATAATATATATTGAACAAACATATACCCAGAATGAGAAGTCGGCCCAGACAGTTAGCCAAAATTACTATAAACACAGGAGGCCAATATTCATTTTGGCAGGCAGTCTCAGAATTGCATAGCAGCACTTGTGTGCACTGCAGTGCTCAGTTTTGTGCTCAAGTTTGGAGGTCAGCTGCTGCAGCTAGCAGATCACGTTTGGATTGGACTATCTCTTGGTTAGGGTTTGGACTATCTGATCAGCTCTTGTTGTTGCACTATCCTTGGGGAAATTTGCGCTACCCTTTGTTTGGCTATCTAACCTAGGGTTTTCTTTCAGAGTGATTCTCTGTCAAGGTTAAGGTGCTCGGAGGGTGGCTTCGGCCTATGGTTGGGTGACAATAATGATATTATCAATGGTTAAATGAGAACATCCATTATATTCCAAAGTTTATGGGCCCACACCTCCTTCATTTAGTCTAAACATTGGAAGGAAACATATCCATAAGAATATTAAGCTCGTTGAAGAACTGTCGCTAGGGTTTCTAGCAGGAGCCGTCACCATAGCACTGTCGCTAGGGTTACTAGCAGGTGCAGTTGTAGAAACCTGAATCCTCTCGTTGAGGCACCTTAAATGAAGGGATTGACCTAATTTCTAGATATAGCAGTGTGCCCTAGCCTAGTGCATTTTCTGATACTCTCAGCAAGCCAAGATGTCAAGGTTGAGTTTCTGGTCAAATCTAGGGTTGACCAAGTCAAAGCAGCCATGAATTACTTTATGAAGTCAGAAAAAAAGTTAGATGAAGCTTCTAACTTTAGAGCATGGAAGACAAGGATTTACCTCATCCTTTCCAAGAATAAAGTGTTGGATATTATGAAAGGAAAGATCGTGAAACCAGAGTTTGAAGAAGGAAAAGAGAAAGAACCGCAGAACGTGGCAGTTATGGAAAAGTTCAAATACGGTGACATCAATTCCATGAGTATCATAGTGGACTCTATAAAATACCACTTGATACCCTACATCTCCCATCTTGACTCATTAAAGAAGATGTATGATGCCCTAACAAACCTCTTCTCAGTCAGAAACATTGGACAAATAATGAGTCTAAAGAATGATCTCTGTGACATGAAGATGAATGATGATGATAGCATAACATCATACTTTGTGAGGATCTCCCAGTTAATAGATCAACTACAAGCCATTGAAGACATCATTTCATAGAAGAAATTGGTAAACATAGTACTCAATGGTCTTCCCAAGATGTTGGATGCATTTGTCGCAAGCATGAACACAAGAAAGGAGTATCCTACATTTGAAGAATTTTGGACTTTCTGTGCTCAAGAAGAATCCAGGATCAGTGCAAAAGAGAAACCCCAAAAGAAGTATGATGATCAAGACTTCATAGCAAGATTCAATAATTTCAGGAACAAAAGGAAGTTTGGTTCAAGGAGGAAAACAAATCAAGAGAAAGATATTTCAGAAATACTATGCTTCAACTGTCGAAAGTATGGTCACTACAAGAATCATTGTCCTGAGCTAAAGAAAAGGAAGGAGAAACACGAAGCATCAATTGTCGAAAAAAATGAACCTACAAAGAAGACTAAGCAGGATGAAAGAGACTTCTTCTTCTGAATGTAACAATACTCTTCTTAGTTCTTGTACATATCTTGTTTTTATATCCCTTATATCTATCTCTTAGAAGATAATATGTTCCAAGAAGAACTATACTTACGGAAGAATAACAAGATAAGGATTTCTATCATTATACAAGTCAGATAATACACATGAAAGGATGAAATACATCCAAAAAATCATATGGAAGCTATTACAAGATAAGACGAAATCAGAATTAATCCTGAAGACTTAGAAGAAGCAAAGACAGAAAGAAGTCAACAATCAAGAGGAAATTGGAGAAATACTTATGAAATTTTGCAGAATACAATAAGATGGAAGCGTGGACTCTATTAGACGGAGGGAGCCAATTATATATTGCAGAAGACAATAAGGATGTAGATGAGAGTGTGGACTCTGTTACACAGAGGGAGTCGATTACATGCACTCATACATGAAGCAAGGATTAGGAGGGAGCTAATCCTATGATCCATTTAATATGATGAAGTATATATCCATGCTATCAGCCATGAAAAGCAGTACGTGTTCAGTTTGACCTTAGAAGAAGTATTCTTCGAAGAGAAGCCTTAAAGTATCCCTGGTTGTCCATCCACGTCTGTGATCAATGATGAAAGGAAGAAGTGGAATCTTTAGGGCATGGAATATGTTAGTCCCTAAAGTTGCACTTGACTGCTAAGGGAAAGCTAGGGCATCATTGATTTATTACAAAACCGTTTTGAGGGTTTTATGATTGGGTTTTTTGAGTAAGGTGGTTTGAAACTGGTTTCAAGGTAACAATACAATATGAAAAACAAGATTAAAACAGAGTATATCCCATTGACTGAATAATAGGCAAACACAAAGATGGATTAAACCAATTAAGAAAAAGGAAGGTGAAGCCTTCAATTTGTCAACTTCACCAGAATTCTTGCCTCAAAATATCATAAATAAACAAGATGTTCAGCGTGATATCAAACTTGAAAAATAATCTTTATAGTAAAGTTTTCACTGTATAAATTAACAGTCAAGAATCAAAAGCATTGCAATCTGAATATGAATTCAAGCATAAATAAAGAAATAAAAGAATAGAAAAAGAGGGTCTAACCATCCATATTCCTTTGCTATTAAGTGTGAAATTGAACATAATTCCTTTACAATGTGCTTCACAAAAAGGTCCCTTGGGTCTCCATTTTTTCCACCTCCCTTCCTCTCATTCTACAGAGTTTATATAGAAACAATACATAATAATCAAGATCCGAAAGAAATGGATCTGAAAACCTCCTCATATATGTTTACTTTCTTGTTTCAAATAATCAAGGAGAAGATCCAATCTGATCTCCAATTCGAATTGATGAGGTGGCTTTTCAACTACTGTCCATGAGATTTTTCAAGAAAACAAATATGGTAAATCCCTGAAAAATAGGGTCCAACAATCAATTCGAATCTCTTAAATGGTGATAGTTGTGTAAAAACTGAGAGAATATTTTTTGAAAGGGCATGTTCCCAACAAAAACCTATTTTGGTTTCATCAAATTCATCTCCAACTGTTCTGAAACCTCTCTTGAAGAAGAAGACTAAAACAGGAAAAAATAACAGAGTATGTCATGTAGCTTATCAAAAAATTAGCCCTCAAAGATCAATTTGAATATCTCAAATGGTGATAGATGTGTACAAAATGAGGTTTTTGTGAAGGGGCATGTTCCCAACAAAAACCTCTTTTGGTTTCAAAAAATTCATCTCCAGCTATTCTACAACCCCTCTTGAAGAAAAAGACTAAAACAAGTAAAAATAACAGAGAATTTCCTGTAGCTTTTATGGTTCTTCTTTTAATGATTCTTTACATCTAATGGTACTTCTGCCAATTCTGAAATAGTGTTTCCATCATTTCTATGTTTCCCTGTGTAGCCACGAGCCTTTGAACCTTCACAAGGCATATCATTGTTGACAAATTTTTCTTCCATGTTTTTATCTGAACCATTAGTTACTTTTGGTTCCATTTCAATCTATGTTTTCTTGCAATCTTGTGTAGCATCAGACATACTGTTATCCTTTTTTCCTTTGATTGCAACACTCCTTTTGTTGGTCGATGTAATTTCATACTTGACTGTAGTTTGAGCAGCGAGATCATTATCTGACTCTATTTCCCCTTTAACATCTTCCTCGGGAAGCATTTCAATTTCGGGCTCCCATCTAGGTCTCTTACTTCTACTCTTCTTAGTTACCTTGATATCAAAAGACTCATATTTCATAGGGTTTTCATCAGAAATATCTCAGCTCTATTTAATGGTCTTCCTCCCTCTGGCCTTTTTCTACTTATTGGAATGAGTGATAGGTTTTAAGGATTGCGTGAGCCAGTTCCAGAGCTTCTGTAATTCGTTCAGGGCAGACATGACTAGGGTTTTAATCAGGAATTGATGGAACAAACTGCCTTTATCATTAGTGGAAATTGGTTGCACTTTCTTGGACATTTTTGTCAAACTTTTAGGCAGGAAATAAGGAAGATTTAAAGGGTAATCACCGTTTAGATGCATCAGTATTCTTATATGGTAGATGTAGACCAATGAAAACTTTCCTTCGCAGGTGATGTACCTATGAATCACCGCCAGAGCAGTGTACCATTCGGGCCGAACCCAATTTCTAGGTATTCCCCTTCACCAATATGGATTTTTCTTATCTAGAAGGAGGAATTGATTTACAAATTTAGTAACCACGTTCTCCTTCTTCCACCATCTTTCCCCTCCAACCATGAGCCTGCAAGCCTTTGCTATAGTCTTCTCTGTCACTAGCATCAACATCCTACCGATTTCGACCTCGTGACCATTGAAGTTCAGAGCGAATTCCATGGAAACCTACTCATCATAACCCTGAAATGTGGTGAGAAACTCAAACCACCCAGCGTCCCTAAATCTTTGGGCCATCTGAGGATAGGCTTCAAGAAGTTCATCACCTTCTGGTTCTATCCTGGCAACCTGTCCGCTCCTCTTTGGCGCCATTAAACCCAATTCTACAACCATCGTCCTTGGGTTCCAAATTCACCACCTGCAATTGTTAGTGTATCCTGTTGTTTTGAATGGATACCTGCATTTCTCCCTACAAGCCTGAATTAAGCCAACTCGAATAGGTAACATATAATGACCATCAAGAAACAGGTGATTTTGAAATGAACCCTGCGCGCGTACATAGCAATTATATTCTGAAACTGTTGGATTTGGAAATGATTGCCAAGCTTTCGTGGGTGCATATGAACTCTCAATTCATGAATCCTGTCATCATAACTAAATCAGGATGGCAAACGCAAGTTATGGCATGATTATTTGGCACTACGGGAATAGGCTTATTCTCGTAGCGCGTTTGACAACTTGAAAATTTGAAATTCAAACGGCATAAAAGGAGACACCTCAATTTTAAACAATGTTTTTTCAAAATCAAACTTAAATAAATCATCAAAGACTATAATGCAAACCACAAAATACAAAAATCTAAAAATGGAAAACAACTGAAAACGGAAAATGAGGAATGGGTAAGGAGGGTTTAGGACAAGGGTTTCTCACTAAACCAAGACAAAATTAGAGACTAACATAATCTATAAGAAACTCCATGGACCCAAGATCTAAAGAAAAACATGAGGAAGAAAATGAAGATTCCAAGAAAGAAAGAGAAGTCGGAACAACCAATCAATGTATTAAGAATCACAAGATCACCAACCTGATATGAACTCAATAAAAGAAATCAAGCAGAGGAACTGAAAGTTGTGATGAAGAACAGTGTATATATATGAAAGCATTGCAAGATCCAAAACTAGAGGTTCTCCCAGATGGAGGGAGAAGACTATGATGATTACTTGTTCCAATAAATCAGACATACCTCTACATGAGTCTTTATATCATCTGCAATATCCATGGGTTGGAGTTCTACATTAGATGAATGCAAAGACTATTCTCCAGAGAAATTGAACAAAGAGCGTATGAAGAGTAACCTCAAGACTTTGAAGCATACAAGAAAGAGAACCTTGTATGCAGATAGAAGAAGATAACTTGGTGGAGAAACTCCAATGCACAACAGAAGCGTGGTGAAGATTTTATATAACAGAGATATTGTATCAAGATGATTACTCAGAAGATCAGATCTCATGATGACAGAAGAAGTGCCACATGGATATGTTCCAGTTTTTTCAACAATGATATACTTTATTGATCAGAGCTACATGAAGCCTTAAGAGAAAACCAGTGTTCCAGGCTGAAGTACATCTGAAATCAATCATTACATTATCCGTGATGAAGTCCAGAAAGGAGAAAGTGGTTCTCCAATACATATCTCCACAGATGAATAGATAAACAAACATTTTTTGGTAAAGCTTATGTCCAAGATGAAAGAGTTTGTGTACTCAAGTCGGGGCTCATGGAGACGACTTCCTTATTGAAAAATGAAGAGATGACTCCCAGGTTGGGAGGGAGCATTGATTTATTATTGATTGATGGACGGTCATTATTCAGTTCGAAAATGGTCTAGGATGAGCAGATTCTTTCCAGTTCGGAAAGTGGATTGATATTTCTGACGGACAAACATTTTCTAGTTTGAAAAATGGTCCAGATTGTTGATGTACCATATAAAGTGACTTTCAATTGTGGTTAACATGGAGAGTGGTCTAGGTTAGCCTCTCTTCTTGAGGGTTACTCAAGAAGACTGGATTTCCTCGCCGGACAACGATTTCTCATTGTGGTTAACATGAGGAATGGTTCGTTTTGGAGGTTGGTGCAGGACAGTCATTTCCTCTTGTGGTTAGCATGGGAAATGGTTCGAACAGTCATTCCTTAGGGTGGATTCATTCTCTCTAGGTTGCACTTTGTTTAGTGCTGGAGGAATGGCCGAGGGTGGGGAATGGTCCAGGTTCATCAATCAGGGACATACATTCCTTAGGGCAGACTCATTCTCTCCAGGTTACACTTTGTTTAGTGTCAGAGGAATGGCCCAGGGTGGGGAATGGTCCAGGATAAAAAATCAAGACAATTATTCTTCCTTTCTTGAGAAGAATAGTCCAGATATCTCATCATTGATGTCTTACCTTTTGAGGGTAGATACTCTTCTGAGATCTCACAGATGTGAGTGGAAGAATGGCCCAGATGATTTAGTTTATATCATAACATTATTTCTGTGCAGGTTGATATCAGATGATTGTTATGAAGACTATATGTTTATAAAAAATAGATGTATACTACTATGGTGGATGTGTTCCACTGTTTGATCAAGTATCTGTGTGGTACTTGGTGTGGTAGTATACCACTATATTATAGTTGTGTACTACTATGGATAGACATAGTTGTGTTCTATTGAATGATATTGCTCCAATTGACTTGAAGACTATCAATAGTGTTGAAAATGATTATCATCTATATGGATGAAAAATGAGAAGATATTTCCCACACAGAAAATGGTTCAGTACATTTATTCTTCTAGATTAGAAGAATGTTTCTTTTGTCACTCTATGGAGTGAGCATCATGTCTGATTACTCAGATAGAGTATGGTTCTGAGAGATGATGCAGCTAATGACATTGATGGTTATGACGGTGCTCATGATCTAGTCATGAGATAGTCTATACAACTATGTTGATGCTACCGGGTGAATGATATGTTTTGTACTCAATACCATTACCTATAAAAAATCCCTAGCTAGGAGGGAGTGTTGATATTATGGTAGTTGTCGGAGGTATTTAACTCCACGTGTAAACCTGACGAGAATAGAATACTCTGGGAAGCAAGAAGAAACCCAAATGAGTTGGATAATAACCTTAGAATACATGTCGGGTCAAGAAGATAACTTGTATTAGGTTATTAGCCTCCTAGAGAAGAAGTTGGCTAGAATAAATAATATATATATTGAACAGACAGATACCCAGAATGAGAATTCGACCCAGGAATTTATCCAAAATTACTATAAATATAGGAGGCCAGTCTTCATTTTGGCAGGCAGTCACAGAATTGCAGAGCAACACTTGTGCACACTGCAGTGCCCATTTTTCTGCACAAGTTTGGAGGGCAGCTTCCATTGCAACTGTTGCAGCTAGCAGATCACGTTTGGCTTGGACTATATCCTGGTTAGGGTTTGGACTATCTGATCAGCTATTGTTGGTGCACTATCCTTGGGGAAAGGTGCACTACCCTTTGTTCGGCTATCTAGCCTAGGGTTTGCTTCCGGAGTGATTCTATGTCAAGGTTAAGGTACTCGAAGAGTGGCTTCGGCCTATGGTTGGGTGACAATAGTGATATTGCCAATGTTAAAATGAGCACATCCATTATATTCTAACAGGAAGACTGTGAAAGTCGCTCATGATGATTCTAAGGGGCACACAACAAGACAACCCTTAGTCTCCCACAAGATCACTGGCAGAGTATTGACTGCAGGGGTTTGACGTCTACCAAAGTCATTCAAGAGGTGAGTGGCACCCTTGGAGCATGTAGTGCATCTTGAAGGGCATGTCGCGCCAGGAAAACGGAAAGAGGTGAGTGGCATACTTGGACCACATAGTGAGTCTTGAATGGAATGTCACACAAGGAAAATGTAAAGAGGTGAGTGGCACCCTTGGAGCACCTAGTGCATCCTGAAGGGCACGTCGCGATTTTAAATGGTAAGTGAATAAAACTAGTCAGCCTTAAAATGAATGATGTGATAAGTAAGATTTAAAAACATTTTTTCCTAAAAAAAAAATGTGTCACCCAGCTTAGTGAAATTAAAACCTAGGTCTAAATAGAACATGTGGTCAAAGAAAAATTAATAATAATAAAAAACGTAGCAAGAAGGGGGGTAATAAATTCAAACTTATTTGTAAAAGTAAATATTACAATCGAGGATTAAATTTTTTAAAAAGGGGTAATGATTGTTTTTATATTCTACACTTGCTAAATTAATTTTTAATTAATTTATCTACGCTTTCCCTGGTTCTGTAATGCCTTAATGTGATTGGTTTTTCTCACAGTAGAGGGTTCTAGTTATTGGTCGTCGAAGTTGTTGCATCGGGATTGTTGGTGTTTTCCTTTAGCTTGTAGGCGTTGTCGTGCTTGTATCGGGCGGGTAGCCATTTTGTTTGTCTAATTGATTATCCCATGTTTCATCCAGTTGCATGATGTGCTAGTATGTTGGGTCGTTGTTGTCTATTTTCTTATTTGCGTGTGTTGTGTTCGTCATCAAGTTGTGTGGTCTAATTTTTGTTGTTGTTGCCTTCCTTCTTAAAACAAAAAAAAAAGTTGCTTTTGCATTGAGTCGTTTGTAGTCATAATGATAGGGTCGTTACTTATGGTATCAGAGTGGGTTCAACCCTATGACTGTGGATCGCCATGCTTTCCACTACAGTAAACCCTTAAGTAATGACCTAGCACTATTTAAAAATTTAACGTTTCCATATGGTAATCTCAATTAGAGGATGCAACATAGGTTCGCAATGTGGTGTCGTAGAAGGAGGCACAACGCCTCCAAAAGTGTTCGCACCCGTAGAGTCTAACCCCCAAGGGGGAAGAACAAGTCCCTGGGCTGAATTCGATTGTTGTAATGGATGATGATGGTATGACAAGGCCCTTCCAGGGAACATTAGAGGCCTTGATTAACCATATGTACTGAGATGAGGCCAGGGCGCATGTACCCTTGCAGGTCCACAACACACCCCAGCCAGTACCATTAGCTTCGTCAAGAACTCAAGAAGGATAAGTTCTCAAGTCCACGAGTGTCGTGGATAGCTCAGCCATCAAGGCATGGCTGGAGAGCAAGGAAATGTGCTTCACGCTTCACTATTACGACCTCCGGCATGAAGGTCTGCATGGCGGTCTTTCAACTGAAGGAGAGCGCTCTTCTATGGTGGAAGACGCTCCTGTCGCAATTAAACATGGTCGTTGAAGACGTGTCATGGGAACTGTTTGAGGAACGGTTCCAAGAGAGGTATCTATCGGAGGAATTCATTGAGCATCATCTCAATGAGTTGAACGCCTTGAGACAAGGCGTCCGTACAGTGCCTGAGTATGAGGCCCATTTTGTGTAGCTTCTTTGGTATGCTCTGCACCTGAATACCAAGAAACTTAAGGTCAACAGGTTCATGTTTGGACTTAATTTGTGCATTTGTGAAAAGGTTAGGATTTTGATGCCTCGGACCTTGCATGATATTGTCCAGAAGGCCCTCATTACAGAGGAGGATCTTATCATTGGGTTCAGAGCAGGACTCCAGCAAAACTGACAAGAAAGGTGTCATCTAGTGCACAGTAGCATCAGACACCAGGTAGACATTGACCAGGATATTGTGGCTTCCAGAGAGGTTCCACTTTCACTACATCTTGGTGACTAGCGCCTCAACAACAAACTCCTTACCGTGGACCATAGCACCAGCACCAGCATCGACCGCTGCAACAGTGGTTTAGGCCTATTCAGCAGAACAGACCAGAGTTCCAGGCCGGTGGGCCGTCAGATTCTACTTTGGGTACCAGGACTACTAGACCGAAGAAAGGGTGTTGGAAATGTGGGGAGCCACATTACTAGCATGATTACCCAGTGGACAAGACCAAAGCATCTGGACCAGCCAGACCCACTACCGTGGGATATTTGGGCAAGGCCCATCAGATTCTTGCGGTGGTAAATAACTGCCAGACAGAGCACCAGTCGACTGTGATCGAGACGTTAGGTATCATCATTGACCATACCCTTAGTATTCCGATATATCTAGGTGCTACAAAGAGTTTCATTTCTGGGGCAGCGCTAAAAATAATTAAGGTAAAGGCAATCGAACATGATGAGTTTAGCTTTGTAGAAATGGCTTCTGGAGCCAAACAAAAGGTTGGTGGGAAGGTTACGGGTTGTATCCTTAACCTGGGAGAGTTTATCACTAGGGAAAACATGTATGTCACACTCATAGGATCTTATGACGTCGTGATCGATGTGGACTGGTTGGAATCGCATGAGGCGATACTCAACTGTAAGACAAAATGGTTGAGCTTGGTCAATGATGAGGGACAGAGACATGTGATTGTAGGTCGAAACCAAGGAGTTTCCCTGAGGTTCATGTCTTCCTTACATATACGGAAGATCATGCACAAGGGATGTAAGCCTTATGTGATCCTTGTGTTAAATGAGAAAAGAGTAGCGAAAGGTCTATAACACCTTCTAGTGGTGAGAGATTTTGCGGACGTCTTCCCTGAAGAGTTACCTGGGATGTCGCTGGAGAGGGAATTGGAATTTACCATAGACCTAAAACCAAGGACTGAACCAATAGCAAGAATGCCTTATCGAATGTCAACCTCAGAGTTATAGGAGTTGAGAATGCAACTAAAAGAGTTGTTGGACCTAGGATTTATACGTCCCAGTGTGTCACCGTGGGGTGCAGTTGTAATTTTCATACGGAAGAAGGATGGGTCATGGAGACTTTGCATTGACTATCGTCAATTGAACAAGGCAACGATCAAGAATCAGTATATGTTGCCAAGGATTGATGATTTGTTTGATCAGATGAAGGGTGCAATGGTGTTTTCAAATATCGACTTGAGATCATGGTATCACCAGTTACGGATCAAGAAGGATGACATCCCTAAGACTGCCTTTAAGACGAAGTTTGGACATTACGATTTTATTATTTTACCATTTGGACTGACGAACGCCCCAGGGGTATTTATGAGTTTGATGAACGTGGTGCTTTGTGACTACTTGGAAAATTTCTTCCAAGTATTCATAGATTATATTTTGATTTACTCTCGGACGATGGAGGAGCATGATGAACACTTACGCTTGGTACTATAGTGTCTGTGATAGAACAAATTGTATCAGAAATTGTTTAAATGATCATTTTATCAATCGAAGATTCACTACTTAGGGCATGTCATCTCCAACAAGGGTATCTCCATGGATCCAACAAAGGTCGAGGCTATTATGGAATGGCCTTCATTGATGAATGTCCCAGAAGTGCGTATCTTCATGGGTTTAGTGGGATACTATCGATGATTCGTCGAGGGTTTTTCGAAGATAACAAATCCAATTACGGAATTGCAGAAGAAGAACAAGAAGTTTATTTGGACCAATAAATGCGCGGAAGCATTTTGGAGGCTCAAGGAGCTGTTGAAAACAACACCAATACAAAAGGTCCCTGACTTGGATGCAGACTTCTTGGTATGCACTAACGTATCTGAGAAAATCTTAGGCGGTGTCTTGATGCAAGACGGTCGAGTGATTGCTTACATCTCGAGAAAGTTGAGATGGAATGAGGAGAACTATGAAACACGTGATTTGGAGTTGTTAGTCATTGTTTATGCCTTGAGAGTTGGAGACATTACCTGATTGGATGGAAATTAGAACTAAAAACGGACCATCATGGACTACAACACATCTTTCTACAAAGCAACTTGAACGTGCGACAACAACGTTGGTTGGAATTGCTTAGCGAGTATGATTTCGAGATTACTTAAATAAAGGGAACAGTGAACAGAGTGGTGGATGCATTGAGTCGGAGACCATGCATATTTTTGGTGATGCCTCTTTAGATGAATCTATGTGAAAAGGTTTAAACTTTACAATGTGACGATAACTGGTACAAGGAGGTCAAGGATTTTTTCGGACAAAACACAATGATGGTACCAAAATTTGAAGGATTTAAGTTGGACGATGACGGATTATTGAGAGTTAAAAATCAAATTTACGTACCACCGAACGACGAGTTGAGAAGTTTGATCCTAAACGAGGCTCACAGAGCAGTGTACATGGCTCACTTGGGAGTCACGAAGATGAGGGAAGACCTTAAACCCTTATTCTTTTGGAAAGGAATGAAGGAAGACATAGTCAACTATGTGGCAAGATGTCTAGAATGTCAGGAGGTGAAGGCTGAACATAGACATCCATCAAGATTACTACAACCACATGCTATTCTGGAATCCAAATGGCATGTCATTTCGGTGGATTTCATTATTGGATTGCCACTAATGACAAGGAGACACGACTCGATTTTTGTGGTAGTTGACACTCTGACGAAGAGTGGTCATTTTATTCATGTGTGTATGATGTTTTGGGCACCTAAAATAGCTAGAGTTTTCATCAGTGAAATTGTGACGCTGCATAGCGTACCTAAGAGGATGATATCCGATCAGGGATCAGTGTTTACTGGATGATTTTGAACTTGTTTCCAAGAGGCCTTGGGAGCGCAACTTAACTTTAATACCGCGTATCACCCGGAGACATACGGGCAGACCGAACGAACAAACCAAATATTGGAGGACATGTTGCACATGTACGTGATTGACCAATAGAAGTGTTGGGAATAATTCTTGCCACTCGTAGAATTTGCATATTACAACATTATCAAAGCACCATTAAGATGGTGCCTTTCGAGTTTCTTTATGGGAGACCATTTCGGATGCCTTTGAGTTGGGATCGGATTGAGGATAGGGTCCTAGTGGGACTAGAAGCGATCCAAGAAATTGAAGATCAAATGCAAGCAATAAAACAAAGGATCAAGGAAGTGCAGGATCAACAGAAGAGTTATGTTGATGTGAATTGTGTCAACTGTAGTTATGAATTTGGCGATCGAGTCTTCTTACTAGTGAAGTTGCATAATATTTCTATCAATTTTGGAAAGGGTGTTAAACTCTCTCCTAGGTTCATGGGACCTTTCAGGCTTGTGGAAAGGAAGGGGCCTGGGACCTATCGACTAGCCTTGCCTGCTTCTTTGAGGCATATGCATGATGTTTTTCACATATCTGTTTGAAACTTTATCTTAGTGATCCTGCACATGTTATTGACATGATTTCCTTGTAGGTATCTGATGAGGGTTCTCTCATGACTGAGCCAATCTGCATCCTGGACCATCACTTTCAACAGCTATCGCTTCGAACAGTAGATGAGGTCAAGGTCCAGTGGGACAACTATAGTCCGCACTCAGCGACCTGAGAGGATGCATGTGATATGCGCCAGTACTTCCCATTTTTGTTTGAGAGATAGACTTATGATACTATGATACGCTTTATTTCGGAACTTATATACTGTGAAACTTTAGGATGAGGTTTAAACCAAGAGGGGGTGTATGTAACATCCCGCTCTTGCGCACACTGAGCGAAATTATTCTTTGAGGGCACTTTCTTGCAAGTGATCCAAGTTATTATACTATTGGTCATTTTGATTGTGATTATGATATATGATGGACTTGATGATATGCTATTTTCTTGTATTTACATAGACAAGTGTTATTCACTGGGTTCTCTTGAGTGTGCAGGACACTGGACATTGAGGATGTAGAGGCATCGATGAAACCCCTTGGACTCTGGATCGATTCAAAGAGTGGACAATTGGGATTTGAATGTTGTTGATGTGACATATGTACATATGATTAGATGTTATGATGATTGATTTTTATTGCTGACATGATTCATTGATGGATGCAGGCTGACAATAGCTTGTCAACCAGACTCACATGTGGAGTAGAGGAGTCACGCATGAAAACCAAATAATTTGAGGGAGAGGTGTGGCAGCAGCCCTGCCATAGCCTACTAACACTCCTGCCATGGATCAAACTGTAGGTTAACGATTACTTAGTTCGAGAATACCCATGATGTTGTGAGGGCAGACTGTGACAGTCAATCACGATGATTCTAAGGGACGCACAATAAGGAAGGGGCCTTATTCCTTAAAGGCCCTTATTCTCCCACAAGATCACCTAGCGGAGTATTGACTCCAGGATTTTGACATCTAACAAGTTTAGTCAAGAGGCGATTGGCACCCTTGGAGCACGTAGTGTGTCTTGAAGAGCACGTCAGGCCAGGAAAACAGAAAGAGGTGATTAGCACCCTTGGGGCACGTAGTGCATCTTGAAGGGAATGTCGCGCAAGGAAAATGGAAAGAGGCGAGTGGCACCCTTGGAGCACCTAGTGCGTCCTGAAGGGCACATCATGATTTTAACTGGTAAGTGAATAAAACTAGTCGGCCCTGTTATCACTCCAGGAAACTCTCCTAGGCTGTAAGTCGGAGATGCCTGGTAACTAACTCTTTTTGGAAATATTTTCTTAGTATTTGATGTGGTTTTTGGATCAAGATGAATATCTATGGACTGGACTGTGTGTTCAAGACTATCTAGAAATACAAAATCTCACAAGGCCTTCTAGTAATGCAATCAGATAAGGTTTGATAAAATGGAAGAGGAGTTAGCTATTGAACCAGACTATACTCATATAAAACAAGCACAATGGGTTTAATAACCAAGGAAATAACTTATGATTATCAACTTAATCAATCAATTAGTGAGATGACAGTCACAGGCAGACTGAATAAGCATCAACAAAGAACATTCACTCATAAGATATCAGAGAACAGGAAAAGTCGGTCAACACAACTGAAGGAAGCTTGCAATTTTTCATAAAATAAGAATAGGTCTTTCTTACAGTAGCAACATGTAGAACCCAAAATCGAACCCCTTGGTTCATCTTCTATCCTAAGCTTTATAGCATTACAAGGTAGTTCTAAGATCCTAAAAACAAGGATCAGATATACTAAAAATAGTAAGTCAAAATTCAGTTGCAAAATATGTGGGATGATCCCCAAGAATGAGGTCAATCCCAGATTTCATGATCTCTTTCTCTTGTTGACTATTGGTGAAGTGCAGGATAGCCTCCCAAGGCTAACTGATGACTCTTCCAAGAGGCAAAATTCGAATTTGCTGAGGTGGAAAAATGTCCTGATTTTCTGTCTTGGTTAAAGATATCAAACACCTTTGAAACACCTCCTTTTTCCACAATCTGTCAAAACTAACTGTTGGATTTACTTTGATAATTCATTAGATGTTCATTTGAAAATATTGCAAACCTTTTCAACTCAAAAATCCTTGATCTGTGTAAAAACTCGTTCAATTATGGACACACAGGCTTTTGGTGGTTGTCTGGGAAGATTTCTGGGTGAGTTATCCACCAAAAGTGCAGCTTTCGGTGGTTAATGAACAGTCGTCATGTTCGCCTAAACCACCGAAAGTCAGAATTTCCAGCAAAAAATGCCTTTGGGAAAAATCAATTTTCTCAGTTGTGGAATGTTCGTTTTGCATGTTCAAATAGTCGATTTTTAACTACAGATCATAAGCTTTCCAATGGTGCAATCAGATTTGGATTTAGAGCTATGGAAGCTAGTCAAATGTTCCCTACAAGATTAGGCATCATTCTTGCAAAAATGCCAGTGCATTTTTTTATCGTTAACAGGCCTTAAAATGAATGATGTGATAAATAAGATTTAAAAACATTTTTTATTCAAAAAAAAAATGTGTCGCCCAACCTAGAGAAATTAAAACCTAGGTCTAAGTAGAACATGTGGTCAAATAAAAATTAATAATAATAAAACACGTAACAAGAAGGGGGGTGATAAATTCAAACTTATTTGTTAAAGTCAAAATTATAATGGAGGATTAAATTTTAAAAAAAGGGGTAATGGTTGTTTTTATCTACACTTGCTAAATTAATTTTTAATTAAAAAGGGAAAAGGGTAAATGGTTGTTTTATCTACACTTGCTAAATTAATTTTTAATTAAAAATGGAAAAGGGGAAATGGTTGTTTTATCTACACTTGCTAAATTAATTTTTAATTAAAAAGGGAAAAGGGTAAATGGTTGTTTTATCTACAATTGCTTTTTTTTTTAGTTAAAAAGGATCAAGGGGGGAACTTAAAAGAAATAGGAAACTTAAAGAAAAAGGGAAACTTAAAGAAAAGGGGAAACGTAAGGAAAAAGTTGAATGTCTAACTTAGTAAGGAATCTTACCTTTAGAACTTTCTAATTATGAACTCAACTAGGAATTAAGTAAGGCATAAGTCATTTAAGAAGTGTAAGGGAATTTTGGGACACCGAGGAGCGTTTTTAGGAATGCTTTAGGTGGGTGAGGGAAATAGGAATAATAAATTAATTAATAAAATTGATTTTCTGGTGCAACTAAGGGATCCGGCGACATGTGTACAGGGGAGGTTTTTCGAAATTAATTAACTGAAAAAGGAATTTAATGAGAATTTGGGAAACTGATTACTTAAAAACTCTATAAAAAGGATGGAGGAGGAGGAGGAGTATGGATCTCATCTTTTAGCGTAACGTTACACTGCTGAAATTTTACCTTGACTGAATTTTCTCTTGTGGGAGTTGGGATACTCAGCTCGGGTAACGAGTGGTAGCTCGACCTTGCGAGGCGAGCTGGGTGCTAGAATTCTCTGGTATTATGTGTGTGGTTCTTTTGCAGCTTAGGGGGATCAGGGGAAGAAGATTACCCCTAGAATTGGCTGGGAGGTACCAGTGAAGTCACATCGGTCGACAAGAAGGAGCTGGACGAAGCACACGCGGAACAACAACTTCAGAGCATTCAAGTTTGGATAAGGTACGCCTGTTAAAGTTGTTACTTGCAATGAAATTTAATTTACATATGTTATTTTTCTGTGTTGGGTTGAAGATTTCATTGCCATGAGATTTCTTGCACCTGCTTTCCTATGGTATTTGTAATTTCCTTGCTCGTTATATTCTGAATTGATTTCCCATGGCGAACCCAACCTCGGATTGCAATGACTTCTCTGCATTTTTTTTATTGATTAATACAAAGAAAAATTTAGTTTTTATTTTCTGTCTCTTATTCCTTAAGTTATTAATCTGTTCCTGAGCAGTCAGCCATGAGTCGAATCGACAGTCGTCACTCTAGTGTTTAAAGACCTATAGATTCAAATCCCCTTCTTTCCTTTGCATGGATAATAAGTGAAGGACAGATTTCACCTAGTCATCTATTGTCGAATGATTGGTCTTTGTGCCTTCTTGTGATTGAGTATCTCTGCGTTGTTGATTCATCTCTGATCGATTCATCTTGACAATTTCTTGGCATATTACCTAACACTTTGATTGGTATAATCTCTATGATTTTAATGATAAAGTTATGACTGCATTTTATTAAAAAAAAATTGTGTTGTGAATGATAAACCTCTGAGCTTGAATGACAATCCATACGTTTTGATTGATAAATCTTTGTTTGTTCTTTTATTGATAAAACTATACATTGTGAATGATAAACCTTTGAGTTGAATGACAATCCTTGCGTTCTTGACTGATAAATCTCCTCTTGCATTTTTGAATGGTTAATCTCAACGTATTGAATGAATTTTACATCCAAAAATCATGAATGAATTTTCTCTTAATTAAAACGTTTTCAGGAATGCAAAAACGTGGCTCTTACATCCACAAATCATGAATGAATGTTCTCTTATTTAAAACATTTTCAGGAATGCAAAAACATGTCTCTTACATCCATATATCATGAATAAATTTTCTCTTAATTAAAACGTTTTCAGGAATGCAAAAACGTGGCTCTTACATCCACAGATCATGAATAAATTTTATCTTAATAAAATGTTTTCAGGAATGCAAAAAAATGTGGCTCTCACATCCACTGATCATGAATGAATGTTCTCTTATTTAAAACATTTTCAGGAATGAAAAAACGTGGCTCTTACATCCACAGATCATGAATGAATTTTCTCTTAATTAAAACATTTTTAGGAATGCAAAAACGTGGCTCTTACATCCACAGATCATGAATGAATGTTCTCTTATTTAAAATGTTTTCAAGAATGCAAAAATGTGGCTCTTACATCCACAGATCATGAATAAATTTTATCTTAATTAAAACTTTTTCATGAATGAAAAAACATGGCTCTTACATCGACAGATCCTGAATGAATTTTATCTTAATTAAAACATTTTCAGGAATGCAAAAAGACGTGGCTCTTACATCCACATATCATGAATGAATTTTCTCTTAATTAAAACGTTTTCATGAATGCAAAAACATGGCTCTTACATCCCCAGATCTGTTCGAAAACACATGTATTCTAATAGAGGAAAAACACCTTTAGTAACCACTCACATAACCAGATCAAAGATCAAAACACCGATGTTTTCACGTGGTAAAACCCCTATGGGGAAACATCCACGGCCCTAGCCAATGCGGCCACTTGGAGTAGTTTATTAATGCAAAGAAAAAAATTACAGAGATATTTTACAAGAGAGTTTCTCACAATCAATCATCGGCAAATGACCCTCCATACTCTTTAAATAGACATCATGGACCACTCGGGTGTTAAGCCATGGATCAATGGTCGTTAAGATCGAGGAGAGTATGAATCGTTGGATCACTCTATGTCGAGAACATATTGTGATCGTCGTATTTCCTAACTACAAATGCATACTAATGCATACTAAAGAAACACACTAGAAAACACACTTTTACCTAATGACACAATAGACCAAGTAGATCTTACTAACTCCTAAGTGTCTAAATATCCTAACATCCCCCCTTAAGAACAAATTGGGATAGGATTGAAGGATTTACAATAGTAACACAATAGGAAAAGGAAGGAGGCATTAGAGCCTATCCCCCCTTAATGACAACTTCCTGAACTCCTAACATAGATCAAAGTTTGGAAAACTTTGCTTCTGTAAGAGACTTTGTGAAAATGTTTAAACTTGATCTTCTGTAGGGAAAAAGAGCACTTCAATAACTTGATCATGAATGAGCTTTCTGATGAAGTGCATGTGTAGCTCGATGTGTTTTCTACACTGATGTTGAATTGGGTCTTTGGTGAGATCGATGGCACTTTGATTGTCACACCAAAGGCTGGTTAGATGTTGGTGCTGGAATCCAAACTCTGAAAGGATATTTCAAAGCCACAAGGCTTCCTGACTTTCATTTACTGTTGCTCAGTACTCTGCTTCTGCTGAAGAAAGTGCAATAGACTGTTGTTTCTTACAGGCCCAAGTGACAGGTCGTGAACCAAGGTTGAAAACATAACCTGCAGTAGACTTCTGATCATCAGGGTTGTCGGCCCAATCTGAATCAGTGAAACCAACCAATAAAGGAGTCCCCCTTGAACTGTAATGTATCCCAAACTGAACTGTACCACAAACATAGCGAAGGATCATTTTAGCTTCTTTCTAATGGCTTTCATGGGGTGTTTTCATATATTGGGCAACAAGACCAACAACAAAGGAAAGATCAGGATGGGTATGAGTTAAGTATAAGAGGCTACCAACTAACTGATGGTACAGGGTGGCATCAACTTCAGGAGAAGTACAAGTGGCGGAAATCTTGACTCCAGACTGGAAGGAAGAAGGGGTTGGTTTACAATCGTCCGGGTGAAAGCGACGAAGAAGGTCACAAGCATACTTAGACTGGGAAATAAAAATTCCTTCATTGGTTTGAAAAACTTGGAGGCCAAGGAAATAGTGCAAAAATCCTAAGTCTATCATTTCAAATTTCTTCTTAAGGTTGGTTTTCACATGGTTTA
>JZKD02S1747935.1:66928-85205 GCA_000966675.3 Picea glauca
CACTGCAGTAAACCCTTGAGTAATGACCTGGCGCTAATTAAAACTTTAACGTATCCATGCGGTAATATCGATTAGAGGACGCCACAGAGGTTCCCAATGTGGTGTCATGGAAGGAAGTGTGACGCCTTCAGAAGTGCCCGTGCCCAAAGAGTCTAACCCCCAAGGGGGAAGAACAAGTCCTTGGGATGGATTCGATTGTTGTAAGGGATGATGATGGTCTGACAAGGCCCTTCCAGGGAACATCAGAGGCCTTGATTCACCATTTGTACTGAGATGAGGCTAGGGCGCTTGTACCCCTGCGGGTCCACAACGTGCCCCATCCATTACCATTAGCTTCACCAAGAACTAGAGAAGGATAAGTTCTCAAGTCCACGAGTGTCGTTGATGGCTCAGTCATCAAGGCATGGCTAGAGAGAAAGGAAATTTTCTTCACGCTTCGCGATTACGGCCTCCAACATGAAGGTTTGCATGGAGGTATTTCAACTCAAGGGGAGCGCTCTTCTATGGTGGAAGACGTTCGTGCTGTAATTGAACATGGTCATTGAAGATGTGTCATGGGAATCGTTCGAGGAACCGTTCTGAGAGAGGTGTATATTGGAGGAGTTCATTAAGCGTTAGTTCAATGAGTTCAACACCTTGAGATAGGGCGGTCGTACAGTGCCCGAGTACGAGGCTTGTTTTGTGGAGCTACTTTGGTATGCTCTACACCTAAATACCGAGAAACTTAAGGTCAACATGTTCATGTTTGGCCTTAATGTCTGCATTCGTGCAAAGTTTATGATTTTGATGCCTCGAACATTGCATGATGTTTTCCATAAGGCCCTCATTACAGAGGAGGATATTATCAGTGGGGGTCAAAGCAGGACTCCAACGAGACCACCAGGATAGGTGTCATCTAGTGCGTAGCAGCGTTAGACACCATTTAGAAATTCACGAGGATATTGTGGCTTCCAGAGAGGATCCACTTTCACTACACCTCAGCGACCAGTGCCTCATCAACGAACTCCTTATCGTGGACCACAGCACCAGCACCAGTGTCGACCGCTGCAGCAACAGTTTAGGCTTGTTCAACAGAAAAGACCAGGGTTGCAAGTCGGTGGGTGGTCAGCTTCTATTTCGGGTACTAGGGGTATTGGACCGAAGAAAGGGTGTTCGACATGTGGGGAAACACATTACCAGCGTGACTACCCAGTGGAGAGGACCAGAGTATCTGGACCAGCAGGGCCCATTGTCTTGGGAGATTTGTGCAAGGCCCATCGGATTCTTGTAGTGTTGAATAACCACAAGGCAGAGCACCAGTCGACTGTGCTCGAGACGTCAGGTAACATCATTGACCAGACCCTTAGTATTTTGATAGATCCAGGTGCTATAGAGAGTTTCATTTCTGGGGCAGCGCTAAAAATAATTAAGGTAAAGGAAATCGAATAGGATGAGTTTATCTTTGTAGAAATGGCTTCTGGAGCCAAAAAGAAGGTTGGTGGGAAGGTTATGGGTTGTTTCCTTAACCTGAGAGAGTTTTTCAGTAGGGCCAACCTAGAGATCACGATATTAGGATCTTATGATGTTGTGATCGGTGATGACTGGTTGGAATTGCATGAGGCGATAATCAACTATAAGATGAAACGGTTGAGCTTGGTCAATGATGAGGGACAGAGATGCATGATGGTAGTTCAGAACCAGGGAGTTTCCTTGAAGTTCATATCTTCCTTACAGCTACGGAAGAGCATGTGCAAGGGATGTAAACCTAATGTGATCCTTGTGTTAAACGAGAAAGGAGTAGAAAAAGATCTAGAACATCTTATGGTGGTGAGAGAGTTTGCAGATGTCTTCGTTGAAGGGTTACCTGGGATTTCGGCGGAGAGGGAATTGGAATTTACTATAGACCTAAAACCGAGGACTGAACCGATAG
Organism: Picea glauca; assembly: GCA_000966675.3. Taxonomy (NCBI): domain Eukaryota; kingdom Viridiplantae; phylum Streptophyta; class Pinopsida; order Pinales; family Pinaceae; genus Picea; species Picea glauca. The sequence continues at coordinate 68,838 of JZKD02S1747935.1, forward strand.
CAAAAATGCCTTATCGGATGTCAACCTCAAAGTTACAGGAGTTGAGAATGAAACTGAAAGAATTGTTGGACCTAGGACTTATACATCCCAATGTGTCACCATGGGGTGTGCCTATTATCCTCATACAAAATAAGGATGGGTCGTAGAGACTCTGCATTGACTATCGTCAATTGAAAAAGGCAACGATCAAGAATCAATATCTGTTGCCAAGGATTGATGATTTGTTCGATCAGATGAAAGGTGCGACGGTGTTTTCAAAGATCGACTTGAGATTAGTTTATCACCAGTTACGGATCAAGGAGGATGAAGTTCCTAAGACTTTCTTTAAGACGAGGTTTGGACATTACGAGTTTATTGTCTTACCTTTTGGACCAACGAATTCCCCAGGGGTATTTATGAGTTTGATGAACGGGGTGTTTCGTGACTAATTGGACAAGTTCATCCAAGTATTCATAGATGATATTTTGATTTACTCTTGGATGATGGAGGAGCATGACAAACACTTGCGCTTGGTACTACAATGTTTGCGAGAGAACAAATTGTATCGGAAATTTTCTAAATGCTCATTTTATCAATTGAAGATTCACTACTTAGGGAATCTCATCTACGATGAGGGTATTGTCATGGATTCAACAAAGGTCGAGGCTATTATGGAATGGACTACACCAATGAATGTCCTAGAAGTGCGTAGATTCATGGGTTTAGTGGGATACTATTGACGTTTCCTCGAGTGTTTTTCGAAGATAGCAAATCCGATTATGAAATTACAGAAGAAGAACAAGAAGTTTGATTGGACCGAGAAATGCGCGGAAGCATTTCAGAGGCTCAAGGAGTTTTTGAAAACAACACCGATACTAAAGATCCCTGACATGGATGCGGACTTCTTGATATGAACTGACGCATCCAAGGAAGGCTTAGGCGGTGTCTTGATGCAAGACGGTAGAGTGATTTCTTACATCTCGAGAAAGTTGAGACAACATGAGGAGAACTATGAAACGTAGGATTTGGAGTTATTATCCATTGTTTATGCCTTGAGAGTTTGGAGACATTACCTGATTGGACGAAAATTCAAACTAAAAACAGACCATTGTGGACTAAAACACATCTTTACACAAAGTGACTTGAACGCAAGACAACAACATTGGTCGGAATTGCTTAGCGAGTATGATTTCGAGATTACTTACATAAAAGGAACAATGAACAGAGTGGCAGATGCGTTGAGTCAGAGACCACACATATTTTTTGTGATGCCTCTTCAGATGAATCTACATGAAAATATTCTATCTTTATAGCGTGACGATAACTGGTACAAGCAGGTCAAGGATTTTTTCGGACAAAACACAATGATGATACCAAAATTTGAAGGATTTGCGTTGGACGACGACGGATTATTAAGAGTTAAAAATCAAATTTGCGTACCATAGAATGACGAGTTAAGGAGTTTGATCCTAAATGAGGCTCACAGAGCAGTGTACGTGGCTCACCCGAGAGTCACAAAGATGAGGGCAGACCTTAAACCCTTATTCTTCTGGAAAGGAATGAAGTCATACATAGTCAACTATGTGGAAATATGTCTAGAATGTCAGCAGGTGAAGGCTAAACATAGACATCCAACAAGATTAATATAGCCACACACTATTTCGAAATCAAAATGGGAGGTCATTTCGATGCATTTCATCATTGGATTTCCACTGACAGCAAGGAGACACGACTCGATTTTTGTGGTAGTCGACACTCTGATGAAGAATGTTCATTTTATTCATGTGTGTATGTCATATCAAGCACCTCACATAGCTAGAGTTTTCATCAGTGATATTGTGAGGTTGCATGGTGTGCCTAAGAGGATGATATCCGATCAAGGATCCATGTTTACTGGAAGATTTTGGACTAGTTTCCAAGAGGCCTTGGGAAACCAACTTAACTTTAGTATCGCGTATCACCTGGAGACAAATGAGCACACCAAATGAACAAACCAAATCTTGGAGGACATGTTACGCATGTACTTGATGGACCAACATAAGCATTGGGAAGAATTATTTCCACTGGTAGAATTTGTGTATTACAACAGTTATCAAAGAACCATTAAGATGTCTTTCAAGTTTCTTTACGAGTGATCGTGTCGAAGGCCTTTGGTTTGGGATCGACTTGAGGATAGATTCCTGGTGGGACTAGAAGCGATCCAAGAAATGGAATATCAAATGAAAACAATAATACAAAGGATCAAGGAAGCACAGGATTGGTAGAAGAGTTATGCCAATGCGCATTGTGTCAACCGTAGCTATGAAGTTGGCAATTGAGTCTTCTTGCAGGTGAACCCGCATAAGAGTTTGATGAATTTTGGAAAGGGTGCTAAAATATCTCATAGTATCGTGGGACCTTTCGATATTTCGGAAAGGAAGGGGCATGTGGCCTATTGACTAGCCTTGCCTGATTCTTTGAGGTGTATGCACGATGTTTTTCATGTATTTGTTTGAAACTTTATCTTAGTGATCCTACACATGTTATTTACATGAGTTCCTTGCAGGTATCTGACAAGGGTGCGCTCACGGCTACGTCAATATGCATCCTGGACCATCACATTTGACAGCTATGGTGTCGAACAGTAGATCAGGTCAAGATCCAGTGGGACAACTATAGCACGGACTCGGCGACCTGGGAGGATGCATATGATATGTGCTAGCAGTTCCCATTTTTGTTTGAGAGATAAACTTATGATACTGTGATACGCTTTATTTCGACACTTATTTACTATGAAACTTCAGGACGAAGTTTAAACCAAGAGGGGGTGTATGTAACATCCCTCTCTTGCACGTACTCAACGAAATTATTCTTTAAGGACACTTTCTTGCAAGTGATCTAGGTTATTATACTATTGGTCATTTTGATTATGATTATGAGATATGATGGACTTGATGATATGTTATTTTGTTGTATTTACATAGATAGGTGTTATAGATAGGTGTTACATAGATAGGTATTTACATAGAAAGACCGAAGTCCCAAAGATTCGAAGCCGCCAAAGTGTCGAAGTTGTCGAAGGCCCAAATTCCCGAAGGACCAAAATGGATCTGAGTCGTTGATCAGCAAAAGCCATGTGTCCTTAGATCCACGGCTCTAGGTAAAAGTGTATGGAAGAGTAAGCGAGATTTGAGTTTTGGTTTCTCAGAGCCCGAAGACCTAAAGTGGATCTTGGCCATCCAAATCTAGAATTCCATGCATCATCATATTTGTCACTCCAGGATTTTTACTTTGGGAGTTTTAAGATGAGAAAAACACTTAAGTCCTGAAGACCCGAAGAACGTGACGCACTCTCATCAGGCATGACGCGTGGCACTCTTTCCAAGTCATTCAGTCGTGGCCATGTCACCCTCCTTATCATGACACATCAGCAGACATGACATCATATGATGTCATCCATACCATCCAGCAATGAGGACACACGGCAGAGATCCGCGAGCTTCATGGGAGAGGTAAGTTTGAAAATTGATTTTCCCGGAGCCCAGAGTCCCAAAGGGTTTGGAATCTCAGCCTCGATATCAGAGGGCCATGCATCGTCATATATTTATCTCTGGGTAAAAGTGGTAGAAGGAAGAGGAGGTTTGAGGTTTAATTCAAAATCCCAAATCGCGAAGCAGATCTTAGTCGTCGATTCAAAAAGGGAAGATCTGATCCATTCATTTGGAGGGGGAAGATTTGAGCCATTGATCGTGAAGCCTCATCCAAGATCATGATATCGAAGGCCACAGTCCATTGTGGGAATCTCGAGCGATAATTTTCTTGAGTGGTCCCACGATTGAATCCATGGAAAGTCAAAAGCGATACATGGCAAAGGGAGATGGATTGCAGGCCCAAAAACGATCTAAATCCAAACCACCTTTGAGCGAGCCCAAATGCAGTCTAAATCCAAACCACCTTTGAGTGGACCCATAATCACGTGCTCATATAACATCCTATCCAAGAGCAGCACGTGGATTCCCCCTGAACATTAAGTCGCGTCGCAATATCGAGAAAAGTCAGTTAATGAAAATAGAGCTGGTGGTTGAAATCTTGGCTCACTGCATAAATGGAAGGCATGGAAAGCCCGTTCGTGGGGACTGAACCGTCGGCTTGTGGTAACCCTGTGGACATATTTTCCTGCAGAACCATACCGATATCAGCTTGTGTCTGACAGAGGGATACATGCACACTCTGATAGAAGACTGCTCCAAGAAAAAATTTAAATGTAGTGATCAGATCACACTCCTGAGAGTTGGGCTATGATCTGAGTATAAAAGAGATCAATTTAGATTTTGTAAAGGGGGGGGGGGGTAGTTTTGGCCCAGACCAAAGGAAATCTTTGAGAGTTGTTATGACTGTATTTTTGTTGTAAGCCTGAGGGCCTGGATTGTAAATTGTTATGTTAATGAAGATTCTTTTAAGTTGTTATATCAGACCATCTTCCTAGTTTTTTATGTTTCTCTTTCTTGTGTCGATGTAATCTCTTTGATTTATGGATTCCTGAGGCGATGGAGAATATGTTTGTCGTCATGCCCATATTTCATGGTTCAGAAAATGTTTATGTTTCCCGTTTCTTTCTGAATGTAATCTCTCTAATTTATGGATTCTTGAGGCGATGGATGATTTGTTTCTGTCATGCCCATCTTTCATGGTTCAGCATACATCCTATGTTTTTCTTCTTGTCTGGATCGTTCTAAACCCCCTGATTTCTGGATTCCTTAAGTGGTAGAGGATTTGTTGTCATCTTGACCATTTTTTATGGTTTATCATTTAGAAACTTTATTCATTTCTCCTTCCCACCACCATTTAAATCCTTTGTCTAATAGGGAGCTTAAATGCCTTCATTGAGCAGATTGTTAATGACTCCATATCCCAATGGCCCATCACTGATCTACAGTGATCTCCGTTGTCTTTCCTTTCCTTAAAGTCTCGCTGACTCACCCACCCACACCCTTTTAATCCACAAATATTTTGATGGGTACTGGTATTATACTCTTGCAGTCGGAGGGTGACTCTCAGTGCTAACAAGTCTTATATATCAGTCCCTTAACTTTTTCTGCAATAGATTAATTGTTGCAATGGTAATAGATTTCTCATTAATTTCAATGGTAGTAGTTCACTCATTCTCACTTAGTCATAATGATTTATCAGTTAATGGTTTATGGTTTATTTGTGTAATAGTTTAATGGCTTGCGCAAGATTAATGGTTGAGGGTTTAATAGATTTATTATCTAAATCAATTAATAGTTTAATAGTTAATTGGTTACTATGTGCCTTGTGCCTTAGGTTGAATTGTAAATGGTGGTTGGTCATATTTGTTACACCACTGATGATTGCCTCGTAGGAAAACAAGAAATCCTTCGCTTAGTTGCGCAATTTAATTTGATTGATATCACCTCTTGTCTAAGTGACTTGTTGATATAGTTGGGTATAGTTTTTTTGTATTTATTGACAGATACTCTGGTCTCCTAGCACAAGGGATGTTTCTTGGGTTAAAGGTCTAGATATGTTACGTTGTTCCACGGTTACTGTCACGCCTATCGCCTTGTGACGGCATGATTCTTGATGAGGGCATCATTGCATGCCCTGATTGATAGATGTGAATGATAACCTGGCCAGAGTCTTTTGCTTCCCGATGTGGGCGTATTGATCATTGTAATTGATGTTGGTACTTGGTTCTGTAACGCCTTAATGTGATTGGTTTTTCCCACAATAGAGGGTTATAGTTACTGGTCGTCGAAGTCGTCGTGTCGGGATTGTTGATGCTGTCCTTTAGCTTGTAGGTGTTGTCTTTCTTGTATCGGGCATGTAGCCATTTTGTTTGTCTAACTGATTATCGCATGTTTCATCCAGTTGCATGATGTGCTAGTATGTTGGGTCGTTGTTGTCTGTTACATGATCTGCATGCGTTGTGTTCATTTTCAAGTTGTGTGGTTTAACTATTGTCGTTGTTGCCTTCATTCTTAAAACAAAACAAAACAAAAAAAAAAATTGCATTGAGTCGCTTGTAGTCATAACAATGGGGTCGTTACTTATGGTATCAGAGTGGGTTCAACCCTGCGACTATGGATTGCCATGCTTTCCACTGTAGTAAACCATTGAGTAATGACCTAGCGCTAATTAAAAATTTAATCAGAGGCCTTGATTCACCATCTGTAGTGAGATGAGGCCAGGGAACCTATACCCCTGCGGGTCCACAGCTCGCCCTAGCCAATACCATTAGCTTCACCGAGAAATCGAGAAGGATAAGTTCTCAAGTCCACGAGTGTCATGGACAGCTCAACCTTCAAGGCATGGTTGGAGAGCAAGGCAATGTGCTTCACGCTTCGTTATTAGTATGTTCCTAAGAAGTCACCAGGAGCCGAATCGACGACTGTCACTCCGATGTTTAAAAGCATATAGATTCAAATGCTCTGTTTTCCTATGCATGGATAATAAGAGAAGTATAAATTTTTCTCAGTCATCTATCCCTTACTTGTCTCCACATTTTTCTCTTATGATTAATCTCTAATCCTTGCATCTTCTTGTGAATCAGTATCCTTGCATTTTCGATCGATTCCTTTCTGAATGATTGGTATTTGTGTCTTTTTGTGATTGATTATCTCTGTGTTTTTTGGAGGGACATGCAGTGTTGATCACTCCAAATTGTACAAGTTTATCTTCCTCTCAAATCAAAGAAGCACAAAAGGACTCAAGAATGGGTCTTTCATAAGCTTCTTCCCCTAGAGCCTCTCTCATGGCATAAAAGGTAGATACAAACACAAAATATGCACTACCTATCTTATAAAGAATAAGATAGATGCAACACTCTTCCTCCATATTTATCTTACATTCTTCACATAAAACTCTGAGTGTTTTAAACCTAGATAGATAGTCTCCAAGGCAAGAAAAATCATTTGAACTCAAGGTCAGTGTTTCATTTTCTAACTATTGTGCTCGAATAATATTGAGTTTACCAAAAACAGATTCAATCATGTCCCAAGCTTCTTTGGGGTCATCAGTATATTGAAGGTGGTACTTTAAATCAGGAGAGATGGAAATTCCGATTAGTCCACGTGATTTTTCATTCCTATTATCCCACTTGGCTTTCTTATCAACATCAGTGGGTTCTTTTTCCTTTCCCAAGGTAATATGGTACAAGCCTTTACTTCTTAATAAATCTTCCATATGAAATTTCCAATGGAAGTAGTTGTTGCTGTTAAGAAAGACAGTGCTTGTAGAAGCCATATTAAATATGTAGATAATGTGGATTTAAAAACTGAAACTGGTGATCTTGATGGAAAGAGCTCGAAAAGTTATGTGGTTTTAAAAAAAAATGTCACTAAAAATGGACTTTCAATGTTAGAGTTATGCCCTTTTAAAAAAAAGGCACAATCGGTAACCAAATGACCATGTGATTGTGTAAGTTGCTTTATGAAGTGACCCACTTTTATAAATAGAAGTGGGGATCACTTTTACAATGAAGTTACTTTATAACAGAAAAGTTGCATGCAAAATAAATAACTCTCAAATAAAATATTAAAGCTACTTATAGTGATTCACTTTTATACTTGAAGTGAAATACACTTCACAATTTTAGCATGAACTTTTTCAAAAAAGGTAAGAAAAGAGAGACTTGAACTCAAGACCTCTTACTTAATAAGACAAATTTAAACCAAATGATCTAGCAAAACATACTATAATGTTCAGAAGGAGGATTGGGGGTGTTGTTGTTGTTGTTTTTGTGGAAGACGGCCTTGGAGAGTGTGCTAAAAAATAACTCTTTTCACACAAGAAAAAAATTGTGCTTCTCGATGACAACAAGGGTTAGATCTCAGTTAGCTTACCCAGAAGATGCACCTTTTCCTATATGTTTTTTATTTTTCGACATCGAACAGGGCACGGGGTAAAGAGAATACGCATATCTAAAAGAGTAGCAACCCATAAATAAATAAAACCAAAATACTACTTTGCAAAAATTCTAAAAAATGCATATTCACGCTTTATACCTCCAGATCTAACTGTAATGGTCGTATCTTGGGAAAACGGAAACATTTTCAAGTGAAACGAAAAGTGATCCTGACTGAAACGAGCGCTCCCAATGAAATGGAATGGTTCTCTCAGCCCAGAAATGTACGAAAATGACAGAAAGTGGAGATGAGGCAACCCAACTTCACGATCTCAATCTTCAACAGGAGCGAGTCTTCAAACAAGCTCTGATACCATGTTTGACAACATAGGTATTCCAACGGAGGACGAACACCTTCAGTAACCACTCACATAACCAAATAAAATATCAACACATCAAATTTTTCACATGGTAAAACCCCTACGGGGAAACATCCATGGCCCCATCCAATGCGACCACTTGGAGGAGTTTTTTAATGCAAAAAAAAAAAGATTACAGAGATATTTTACAAGATATTTTCTCACAATCGATCATCGGAAAATGACCCTCTATTCTCTTTAAATAGAGATCATGGACCAATCGGGTGTTAAGCCACAGATCAATGGTCATTAAGATCGAGGAGAGTAGGAACCGTCAGATCACTCTATGTCGGGAACATATCGTGACCGTCGGATTTCCTAACTACAAATGCATATTAATGCATACTAAACAAACACACTAGAAAACACACTTTTACCTAACGACACAATATACCAAGTAGATCTTACTAACTCATAAGTGTCTAAATATCCTAACAAGATCATGAATGGATTTTCTATTAATTAAAATGTTTCCAGGAATGCAAAAACGTGGCTCTTACATCCATAGATTATGAATAAATTTTCTCTTAAATAAAAAGTTTTAAGGAATGAAAAATCATGGGTATTACATCCATAGATTATGAATAATTTTTCTCTTAAATAAAACGTTTTGGAATGCAGAATCATGTGTATTGCAAGCATAGATCAAAGTGGAATCTTCTCTAAAATAAAAATAGATTAATTGTTTTTATATGTCAATTGTTTTACATATCAATCTTATGACTTTTGCAACCAATAGATTAATTGTTTTTATATAGCAATTGTTTATTTATCAGTCTTATATATCAGTCTTTTAACTTTTGCCACAATAGATTAATTGTTGCAATGGTGATAGATTTCTGATTAACTGCAATGGTAATAGTTCACTCATTCGCACTTAGTCGTAATGATTTATCAGTTTATGGTTTATTTGTGTAATAGTTTAATGGCTTGCACAAGATTAATGGTTGAGAGTTTAATAGATTTATTATCTAAATCGATTAATAGTTTAACAGGTAATTGGTTACTATGTGTCGTGTGCCTTAGGTGGAATTGGAAATGGTGGTTGGTCATAGTTGTTACACCACAAATGATTGCCTCGTAGGAAAACAAGACATCCTCCGGTTAGTTGCGCAATTTAATTTGATTCATGTCACCTCTCGTCTAAGTGACTTGTTGATTGGGTGCTCAAGTATAGTCTTCATGTATTTATTGACAGATACTCCAGTCTCCTAATGTGAGGGATGTTGCTTGGTTTAAATATCTAGATATGTTACATTGTGCCACGATTAATGTCACGCCTATCACCTTGTGACGGCATGCTTCCCGATGAGGGCATCATTATGTGCTCTGATTGACAGATGTGAATGATAACCTGGCCAGAGTATTGTGCTTCCCGATGTGGGCGTATTGTTCATTGTAATTGATGTTTGTACTTGGTTATGTAATGCCTTAATGTGATTTTTTTTCTCGTAGTAGAGGGTTAGAGTTATTGGTCGTCGAAGTCGTTGTGTCAGGAATTTTTGATGTTGTCATTTAGTTTATAGGCATTATCTTGCTTGTATCGGTCAGGTAGTCGTTTTGTTTTTCTAATTGATTATTGCATGTTTCGTACAGTTGCATGATGTGCTAGTATGTTGAGTCATTATTGTCTGTTGCCTAATCTGCGTGCGTTGTTTTCGTCATCAAGTTGTGTGGTTTAATTATTGTCATTGTTTCCTTCCTGCTTAAAACAAAAAAAAAAAAAAAAAATTGCATTGAGTCGCTTGTAGTCATAACGACGGGGTCATTACTTATGGTATTAGAGCGGGTTCAACCCTGTCACTGTGGATCACCATGCTTTCCACTGCAGTAAACCCTTGAGTAATGACCTGGCGCTAATTAAAACTTTAACGTATCCATGCGGTAATATCGATTAGAGGACGCCACAGAGGTTCCCAATGTGGTGTCATGGAAGGAAGTGTGACGCCTTCAGAAGTGCCCGTGCCCAAAGAGTCTAACCCCCAAGGGGGAAGAACAAGTCCTTGGGATGGATTCGATTGTTGTAAGGGATGATGATGGTCTGACAAGGCCCTTCCAGGGAACATCAGAGGCCTTGATTCACCATTTGTACTGAGATGAGGCTAGGGCGCTTGTACCCCTGCGGGTCCACAACGTGCCCCATCCATTACCATTAGCTTCACCAAGAACTAGAGAAGGATAAGTTCTCAAGTCCACGAGTGTCGTTGATGGCTCAGTCATCAAGGCATGGCTAGAGAGAAAGGAAATTTTCTTCACGCTTCGCGATTACGGCCTCCAACATGAAGGTTTGCATGGAGGTATTTCAACTCAAGGGGAGCGCTCTTCTATGGTGGAAGACGTTCGTGCTGTAATTGAACATGGTCATTGAAGATGTGTCATGGGAATCGTTCGAGGAACCGTTCTGAGAGAGGTGTATATTGGAGGAGTTCATTAAGCGTTAGTTCAATGAGTTCAACACCTTGAGATAGGGCGGTCGTACAGTGCCCGAGTACGAGGCTTGTTTTGTGGAGCTACTTTGGTATGCTCTACACCTAAATACCGAGAAACTTAAGGTCAACATGTTCATGTTTGGCCTTAATGTCTGCATTCGTGCAAAGTTTATGATTTTGATGCCTCGAACATTGCATGATGTTTTCCATAAGGCCCTCATTACAGAGGAGGATATTATCAGTGGGGGTCAAAGCAGGACTCCAACGAGACCACCAGGATAGGTGTCATCTAGTGCGTAGCAGCGTTAGACACCATTTAGAAATTCACGAGGATATTGTGGCTTCCAGAGAGGATCCACTTTCACTACACCTCAGCGACCAGTGCCTCATCAACGAACTCCTTATCGTGGACCACAGCACCAGCACCAGTGTCGACCGCTGCAGCAACAGTTTAGGCTTGTTCAACAGAAAAGACCAGGGTTGCAAGTCGGTGGGTGGTCAGCTTCTATTTCGGGTACTAGGGGTATTGGACCGAAGAAAGGGTGTTCGACATGTGGGGAAACACATTACCAGCGTGACTACCCAGTGGAGAGGACCAGAGTATCTGGACCAGCAGGGCCCATTGTCTTGGGAGATTTGTGCAAGGCCCATCGGATTCTTGTAGTGTTGAATAACCACAAGGCAGAGCACCAGTCGACTGTGCTCGAGACGTCAGGTAACATCATTGACCAGACCCTTAGTATTTTGATAGATCCAGGTGCTATAGAGAGTTTCATTTCTGGGGCAGCGCTAAAAATAATTAAGGTAAAGGAAATCGAATAGGATGAGTTTATCTTTGTAGAAATGGCTTCTGGAGCCAAAAAGAAGGTTGGTGGGAAGGTTATGGGTTGTTTCCTTAACCTTAGAGAGTTTTTCAGTAGGGCCAACCTAGAGATCACGATCTTAGGATCTTATGATGTTGTGATCGATGTGGACTGGTTGGAATTGCATGAGGTGATACTCAACTGTAAGATGAAACGGTTGAGCTTGGTCAATGAAGAGGGACAGAGATGCATGATGGTAGTTCAGAACCAGGAAGTTTCCCTGAAGTTCATATCTTCCTTACAGCTACGGAAGAGCATGTGCAAGGGATGTAAACCTAATGCAATCCTTGTGTTAAATGAGAAAGGAGTAGAAAAAGATCTATAACATCTTATGGTGGTGAGAGAGTTTGCAGACGTCTTCCCTGAGGGGTTACCTGGGATGTCGACGGAGAGGGAATTGGAATTTACCATAGACCTAAAACTGGGGACTGAACCGATAGCAAGAATGCCTTATCAGATGTCAACCTCAAAGTTACAGGAGTTGAGAATGAAACTGAAAGAATTGTTGGACCTAGGACTTATACGTCCCAATGTGTCACCGTGGGGTGTGCCTATTATCTTCATACAAAATAAGGATGGGTCGTGGAGACTCCTCATTGACTATCGTCAATTGAAAAAGGCAACGATCAAGAATCAATATATGTTTCCATGGATTGATGATTTGTTTGATCAGATGAAAGGTGCGACGGTGTTTTCAAAGATCGACTTGAGATTAGTTTATCACCAGTTACGGATCAAGGAGGATGAATTTCCTAAGACTGCCTTTAAGACGAGGTTTGGGCATTACAAGTTTATTGTCTTACCTTTTGGACCAACGAATTCCCCAGGGGTATTTATGAGTTTGATGAACGAGGTGTTTCGTGACTAATTGGACAAGTTCATCCAAGTATTCATAGATGATATTTTGATTTACTCTAAGATGATGGAGGAGCATGAAAAACACTTGCGCTTGGTACTACAGTGTTTGCGAGAGAACAAATTGTATCGAAAATTGTCTAAATGCTCATTTTATCAATTGAAGATTCACTACTTAGGGAATCTCATCTACGATGAGGGTATTGTCGTAGATCCAGCAAAGGTAGAGGCTATTATGGAATGGCCTACGCCAATGAATGTCTCGGAAGTGCGTAGCTTCATGGGTTTAGTGGAATACTATTGACATTTGCTCGAGTGTTTTTCGAAGATAGCAAATCCGATTACGGAATTACAGAAGAAGAACAAGAAGTTTGATTGGACCGAGAAATGCGCGGAAGCATTTCAGAGGCTCAAGGAGTTTTTGAAAACAACACCGATACTAAAGGTCCCTGACATGGATGCGGACTTCTTGGTATGAACCGACGCATCCAAGGAAGGCTTAGGCGGTGTCTTGATGCAAGATGGTAGAGTGATCGCTTACATCTCTAGAAAGTTGAGACAGCATGAGGAGAACTATGAAACGCACGATTTGGTGTTATTATCCATTGTTTATGCCTTGAGAGTTAGGAGACATTACCTGATTGGATGAAAGTTCAAACTAAAAACAGACCATTGTGGACTAAAACACATCTTTACGCAAAGTGACTTGAACGCAAGACAACAACGTTGGTCGGAATTTCTTAGCGAGTATGATTTCGAGATTACTTACATAAAGGGAACAATGAACAGAGTGGCGGATGCATTGAGTCAGAGACCACACATATTTTTTGTGATGCCTCTTCAGATGAATCTACATGAAAATATTCTATCTTTATAGCGTGACGATAAATGGTACAAGCAGGTCAAGGATTTTTTCAGACAAAACACAATGATGATACCAAAATTTGAAGGATTTGCGTTGGACGACGACGGATTATTAAGAGTTAAAAATCAAATTTACGTACCATAGAACGACGAGTTAAGGAGTTTGATCCTAAATGAGGCTCACAGAGCAGTGTACGTGGCTCACCCGAGAGTCATGAAGATGAGGGCAGACCTTAAACCCTTATTCTTCTAGAAATGAATGAAGTTAGACATAGTCAACTATGTGGAAAGATGTCTATAATGTCAGCAGGTGAAGGCTAAACATAGACACCAACAAGCTTAATATAGCCACACACTATTTTGAAATCAAAATGGGAGGTCATTTCGATGGATTTCATCATTGGATTTCCACTGACAGCAAGGAGACACGACTCGATTTTTGTGGTAGTCGACACTCTGATGAAGAATGTTCATTTTATTCATGTGTGTACGTCATATCAAGCACCTCACATAGCTAGAGTTTTCATCAGTGATATTGTGAGGTTGCATGGTGTGCCTAAGAGGATGATATCCGATCAAGGATCCATGTTTACTGGAAGATTTTGGACTAGTTTCCAAGAGGCCTTGGGAAACCAACTTAACTTTAGTATCGCGTATCACCCAAAGAAAAATGAGCACACCAAATGAACAAACAAAATCTTGGAGGACATGTTACGCATGTACTTGATGGACCAACATAAGCGTTGGGAAGAATTATTTCCACTGGTAGAATTTGTGTATTACAACAGTTATCAAAGCACCATTAAGATGTCTTTCAAGTTTCTTTACGAGCGACCGTGTTGAAGGCCTTTGGGTTGGGATCGACTTGAGGATAGATTCCTGGTGGGACCAGAAGCGATCCAAGAAATGGAATATCAAATGAAAACAATAGTACAAAGGATCAAGGAAGCGCAGGATTGGCAGAAGAGTTATGCCAATGCGCATTGTGTCGACTGTAGCTATGAAGTTGGAAATTGAGTCTTCTTGCAGGTGAAGCCGCATAAGAGTTTGATGAATTTTGGAAAGGGTGCTAAAATCTCTCATAGTTTCTTGGGACCTTTCGATATTTCGGAAAGGAAGGGGCACGTGGCCTATTGACTAGCCTTGCCTGATTCTTTGAGGTGTATGCACGATGTTTTTCACGTATTTGTTTAAAACTTCATCTTAGTGATCCTACACATGTTATTGACATGAGTTCCTTGCAGGTATCTGACAAGGGTGCGCTCATGGCTATGTCAATATGCATCTTGGACCATCACATTTGACAGCTATGGTGTCGAACAGTAGATCAGGTCAAGTTCCAGTGGGACAACTATAGCCCAGACTCGGCGACCTGGGAGGACGCATATGATATGAGCTAGCAGTTCCCATTTTTGTTTGAGAGATAAACTTATGATACTGTGATACGCTTTATTTCGACACTTATTTACTATGAAGCTTCAGGACGAAGTTTAAACCAAGAGGGGGTGTATGTAACATCCCTCTCTTGCACGCACTCAGTGACATTATTCTTTGAGGACACTTGCTTGCAAGTGATCCGGGTTATTATACTATTGGTCATTTTGATTATGATTATGAGATATGATGGACTTGATGATATGTTATTTTGTTGTATTTACATAGATAGGTGTTATTGATTGGGTTCTCTTGAGTGTGTAGGACATTGGACATTGAGGATGTAGAGGCATCGATGAAACCCCTTGAACTTCGGATCGAGTCAAGGAGTGGACAATTGGGGTTTGAATGTTGTTGATGTGACATATGTACATATTGTTAGATGTTATGATGATTGATTATTATTGTTGACATGATTCATTGATGGATGCAAGTTGATGATAGCTTGTCGACTAGACTCACATGTAAGGTACAGGGGTCACGCACGACAACCAAAGAATTTGAGGGATAGGTGTGGAAGAAGTCATGCCACAACCTACTAGCACTCCCACCATGGCTCGAACTGTAGGTTAGCGATTACCTAGTTCGAGAAGACCCACAATTTCATGAGGGCAGACAGTACCAGTTGCTCACGATGATTCTAAGGGGCGTGCAATAAGGCAGGGGCCTTATTCCTTAGATGCCCTTAGTCTCCCACAAGATCACCTGGCGAAGTATTGACTACAGGGGTTTGACGTCTACCAAAGTCAGTCAAGTGGCGAGTGGCACCCTTTGAGCACGTAATGCATCTTGAAGGGCATGTCACGCCAGGAAAACGAAAAGAGGCAAGTTGCACCCTTGGAACACGTAGTGCGTCTTGAAAGGCACGTCGTGCAAGGAAAATGGAAAGAGGCAAGTGGCACCCTTGTATCACCTAGTGTTTCCTGAAGGGCACGACGCGATTTTAACTGGTAAGTGAATAAAACTAGTAGGCCTTAAAATGAATGATGTGATAAGTAAGATTTAAAAACAACTTTTTCCTAAAAAAAAAAATGTGTCGCCCGGCTTAGTGAAATTAAAACCTAGGTCTAAGTAGAACATGTGGGCAAAGAAAAATTAATAATAATAAAACACGTAACAAGAAGGGGGGTAAGAAATTCAAACTTATTTGTTAAAATCAAAATTATAATGGAGGATTAAAGTTTTAAAAAAGGGATAATGGTTGTTTTTATCTACACTTGCTAAATTAATTTTTAAATAAAAAGGGAAAAGGGTAAATGGTTGTTTTATCTACACTTGCTAAATTAATTTTTAATTAAAAAGGGAAAAGGGGAAATGGTTGTTTTATCTACACTTGTTAAATTATTTTTTAATTAAAAAGGGAAAAGGGTAAATGGTTGTTTTGTCTACACTTGCTATAAAAAATTAGTTAAAAAGGAAAAAGGGGGGAACTTAAAAGAAATAGGAAACTTAAAGAAAAGGGGAAACGTAAGGAAAAAGTTGAATGTCTAACTTAGTAAGGAATCTTACCTTTATAACTTTCTAATTATGAACTCAACTAGGAATTAAGTAAGGCGTAAGTCGTCCAAAGGGGTTGGATCCAATGGTGGAAAGCGAGGAGTTTTTCACTGTTGGGCAAGGTTCAATTCTCGTGAGGGATTTACCTGGAGCCATGGGGACACCTTGAGGTAGTGGTCAAA